>PVKC010032902.1:0-14126 GCA_004027635.1 Crocidura indochinensis
CACACACACACACACACACACACACACACACACCTATTAATCATCCAGGAGGAGAATATCAAATACCATGTGGGGAGCAATAACAGATATAGACCTTCCACCCAATGTCCCCAAGTACCCACTGCAAGCTGCTCGAATGGTTTTACTCTCCTAGCAGGGAGAGGTGGTCCTAATGAGCCTCTGAGTGAGTGCACCCTACTGAGTGTTTCAGGGGCCAAGCACAGCTCTCATAACCAGTACAGGCAAGTGAAGCTAACTTTGAAATTTAGCAGAGGGGCTGAGGACCCTAGCCACGATCTAAATGAAACAGCCAGGCCACAGTCCCTGGGTAAGCCTGCAGAAAGAGCCTCAGCTGAAGGATCAGGACTAAGCTTATATAAAATGTTTGCAAAGTTTTTCAGTCAGACTTAGACAGGATTTTATCTATTTCCCAATGTGTACTGATAGCTTATGCTAATAAAACCTCCTAAATCTAGCCAAGTAGCCTCTATGGTTCCCCTTTCTTTTCTCTTTGCCTGAATAATTAAAAAGTTCATTATATAATAATAACAATTATCATTATTATTTTTTGTTTTTTGGTCCATACCCAGTGACACTCAAGGGTTACTACTCCTGGCTATGCGCTCAGAAATCGATCCTAGCTTGGGGGACCATATGGAACGCTGGATCAAACCGAGGTCTGTCCTAGGCTAGCATGCGCAAGGCAGACGCTTTACTGTTTGCACCACCACTCCAGCCCCAATAACAATTATTATTATTATTATTTTTTTTTTTTTTTGGTTTTTGGGCCACACCCAGTGATGCTCAGGGGTTACTCCTGGCTATGCGCTCAGAAGTCGCTCCTGGCAGGCACCGGGGACCATATGGGAACCGGTGGATCGAACCGTGGTCCATCCTAGGCAAGGCAGCAGGCACCTTACCTCCTGCACCACCTACCGGCTCCCTATTATTATTATTATTATTATTATTATTATTTGCCACACTGTGGATGCCCAGGGGTAACTCCTGGCTCTGTGTTCTATGTTTCCTCCTGAAAGTGCTTGGAGAATTATATGGGATGCCAGGGATCAAACTCATGTTGGATGTGTGGAAAACAGACACTCTATCCACTGTACTATATCTCCAGCCTCTCATTATATTAATTTTATTTTCCAAATAAACTTACATTTCTATCACTTATAATATTGTCAATTCACTTATAATATTTTCAAATAAAAATACAGGCATTTCACAAAAAATATTCATAAGCCCACAACACAGACAACAGGCCCATTTAGCATATATCTGTACTGATTCCCTACCACTCCTTTTATCTTGGGGTTTTGGGCCACACCGGGAAATTCTCAGGGTTACTCCTGATTCTACACTCATTAATTATTCCTGGAAATGCTCAGGAGACTATATGGGATGCTGGAGTTTGAACCCAGGTCAGCATGCAAGACAAATGCTCTACCCTCCCATACTATTTTTTTTGGAGGGGTCACACCCGGCAGCGCTCAGGGGTTACTCCTGGCTCTATGCTCAGAAATAGCTCTTGGCCAGCTCTGGAGACCATATGAGATGCTGAGATTCAAACTACTGTCCTTATGCATGCAAGGCAAATGCCCTACCTCCATGCTATTTCTCCGGCCCCTCCCATACTATTTTTAATTGGCTTGGTAGACAAATCTTTCCACTTTTAAATCTATTGCTATGCAAATGGATCAAATCCTCCATTCTAGCAGAGACAGAGTCCAATAATGAAAACCACATACTGCTGTCAACACAATATGCATCAAGATCCCAAAATTAAATGTGGGGGACATGCAAATGCAAAACTGACAATAAAAGTGAAGAACTGGGGGCCAAATTGGTGGTGCAAGCGGTAGGGCATCAGCCTTACATGCGCTAACCTAGGATGGACCGAGGTTCGATCCCCCAGCATCCCAGATGGAGGTCTCAAGCCAAGAGTAAGATTTCTTCGTGCATAGCCAGGAGTAACCCCTGAGCATCACAGGATGTGGCCCAAACCCCTCCCCACACACACACAGAAAAAAAAGTAAAGAACTGTAATATTTCTGTTGTCTGTAATCACTTCCTTCCATGACCCTCAGCTTATACAAACAATGAATGCCCAGTGCTACGGTATTTGAAAGCAATGAGGTCACAGGGAAGAGACCCACGTGAAAATAACAGAAGCTTTAAGAAAATGGCTGACACAGAGGCTCAACTAGCCCAATAACTCCTTAGACAATGACGTTAGTAACACCATGGAGAGCTCTAACAATCATTTCTAATTGACCCATGCTAATCTAAGTTTTGATCATTCCATTTGCTTTTGTATTGTAACAAACACTATAAAGTAAATTTGTTTATGCCTGTAAGGAGGCAGACTATGGTGGGAGATTGGAGACAATGGTGAAGGGAAGTCACACTCAAGGAACTGGTTTGAACACTCAATGCCTGAAATCAGTGTATATTGTATGAATGAGTGACCTGATAGATCATGGTGCTCTAAGTTCACATGAGAACCTAACCATGTTGTTACCCAATCTTGAACTTCAGCTTCCAGAAGTGCAAATAACCAATTGCTGTGGTTAAGTCATCCTATCTGTGGGTTTTTGTTACAGCAGCAAGAGGCTCACTAAGATAGTAAGTAATGGGCCGGCGTGGTGGCGCTAGAGGTAAGGTGTCTGCCTTGCAAGCACTAGCCAAGGATCAGGAACACGGTTCGATCCCCTGGTGTCCCATATGGTCCCCCCAAGCCAGGGGCAATTTCTGAGCACTTAGCCAGGAGTAACCCCTGATCATCAAATGGGAGTGGCTCCAAAAAACAAAAAAACAAACAAACAGAAAAAAAGGAATGGATCAAAACCAGAGGCCAGGAGGTGGAGCGATAGTGCAGTGGTAGGCTTTGCCTCCATGTGACTGATCCAGGACAGACCTTGGTTCGATCCCTGGCATTCCATATGGTCCCCCAAGTCAGGAGCGATTTCTGAGTGCACAGCCAGGAGTAACTAAACCCTGAGCATCACCGGGTGTGGCCCAAAAACCAAAACCAAAACCAAAAAACCAAGAAACAAAAAACAAAAACAAAGTCTAAAAATAACCCAGAGGCCAGAGCACAGCACAGTGAAGGGGGGTGTTGCCCTAGCACAGTGAAGGGGGTGGTTGTTTGCCATGCATGTAGCCAACCTGAGTTTGAGTCCTGGCATCCCATATAGTCCACTCAGTCTGCCAGGAGCGATTTCTGAGTCCAGAGCCAGGAGTAATCCTCAAATGTTGCCAGGTATGGCTCAAATATACACACACATACACACACATATAAAATCAAAATCCAAAAACTGTTTGCTTCCATACAGCATATAAATGTTTTTTTGTTTAGGGCTATACCCGGTAGTGCTAAGGGCTTACTTCTGGCTCTGTGCTCAGGGATCATGTCTGGAGGTGTTCAGGGACCATGTGTAGTGCCAGAACATCAGTCATCTGGATGCAAAGCAAGGACCTTAACCTTTGTGTTTAACCTCTGGTCCTATAACATTTTTATTCCCTGCTAGTTGGGTACTCCTTCATACAAAATGATACTCTTCTGTGCTGTTAGTAGATTTTTGGACCACACCCAGCGGTCTCAGGGCATGTACTCAGGACTCATGCCTGGAGAGTTTGGAGGCCAATTGGGGTGCTGAGGATCAAACACAGGTAAGTAAAGTACTCCCCTGCCTACTCTATTATAGCTCTAGCCCCTCTTTTCTTTTTGTTGTGCACATATTTTGTTTGTTTGCTTTTGTGACACATCCAATTGTGCTCAGGGTTTACTCCTGACAGTGCTTGAGGAAGCATATATGATGCTGGGGATTGGGGTTGGCTACATGCAAGCACTGTAACTCCTTTATTATCTCACCAGTCCCCTACACATATAATTCGGGTTTCAGGCCACAGTGGTGGGTGGTGCTGGGACCAAACCTCAGGTTAGCCACATACACAGAAAGTGCTCTACCTATTACACTATCTCTCCAGCCTCTATTTAAAACCATTTTATTATGGAAATATTCAAATAAAAAACCCCATCAATGTAGGGAAGCCCCCACAGAACTATTATCAAGGTTCAGCAACTGCCAATCACAATTCCTTTCAGTTTTTTATACTTTATATTCAATTTCTCTATTATTTTGGAAAATCCTAGAAATCACGCCATTTTATCTATAAAATATTTCAGTACTGGTTTCTTTTTCTTTGTATAGACTATTAGTTTCTAAATAAAAAGAACACTTAGGGTTGGAAGACCGTAACACCACATATGGTCTTCTTACCCTGCCAGAAGCAATCCCTGAGCAGAGTCAGGAGTAAGCCCTGAGTGTTACGGGATGTGGTCCAAACACTCCCTTTTCCCCACCAAAATAATAAAGGACACTTAAACACATAACCACTGGGCTGGAGAACTCACACAGGGATTATGTAACTTAAAGTTCTATGCTTTCATAATACCAACTAATACCTAGCTTTCAAATTTCTACTATGGTCTCATTAATTTTTCTTTTCCTTTTGCCCCTCATTGTCTGGAATTGAATCCAGCTTGCACTTTACTATCTCTTTCTCCCTTATTAGTATTTACTATTGCTCAAACTTGTGTATACTTTGCATGGCTATCACTAGGTCTCTTTAGAAGGTTCCCTCCTCTTTCTTTTTTCCCCCTGGCTTTTCATCTTGGCTTGTGAAACACTGCGACACGCCCCAGTAATCTTAGATAATGTCTTTGCTTTCTAGTATGAAAGATGTTCCAGGCTTGTCTTATTCATTTCTAGCCACTACCTGGAATTGTTCATTTTCCAAGGAACCCTAGCTCTTTCTAAATGGAAATGTAGTTAGAGATCGACATCTGGGTGACTAGGGATGTTCATGTCAACTAGGGGTCAGGGATAGAAAGTCGGAAAATTAATTTTTTTTTTTTTGGTTTTTTTGGGTCTCACCCGGCAGTGCTCAGGGGATACTCCTGGCTCCATGCTCAGAAATTGCTCCTGGCAGGCACGGGGGACCATATGGGGCACTGGGATTCGAACCGATGACCTTTTGCATGAAAGGCAAACGTCTTACCTCCATGCTATCTCCCGGGCCCCAGAAAATTAATTTTTTAAAAGAGAAAATACAGCATACATTTATTTTGGTATTCCCAATTTAAATTTAGGGTTATAATATTTGCAGTGATCTTTTAATTTTTATTTTTAATAGCTTTATTAATATAAGTCATCTATTTATCGTCTCTGATTTTACATTTGTACCTCTCTTATGCTAACATTTCTTTTTTTTTATAGTGCCAGCAACGCAATTAGCTGTTTTATTCTAATACACAAGTACACAGAGGTACAGTGTTATTACTAACATCATTAGCACTACAAACAATGTAAAGGAATCAGAGTGATAGCACAGTGAGTTGCATGTTTGCTTTCCATGAGGCCAACTTGGGTTCGATCCCCGACATCCCACAGGGTCATTCAAGCCTGCCAAGAGTAATTTCTGAGTGCAGAGCCAGGAGTAACCTCTGAGTGCCACCAGTTGTGGCTCAAAAACCCAATTAATCAAATAAGCATAACACAAAAGTTTCTTTGGGGGAAGGGTGAGAATATAGCTAGCAGTGCTTAGGGCTGATGGGCTCACCTAGGATGCTATGGATAGAACCAGGGTTGGCCATGTGTAAGGCAAGGGTCCAACCTGCTGTACTGTCTCTACAGCTCCACAGTTTCAAGTTTCTTTGCAGTTCTTTTGCCAAAGTAATTTGCCTATATCTCTATTCAATCCTAAGGGTATATTCCACTAGAGAAATATAGGCAAATTACTTTGCTTTTGCTACTTGAAATATTCTGAATTTAATTTATCAACGAAATATAGGTTCATTTGTTTCATTCAACTCTTGCTTTTTAGGAATTGCTTGTTCTTCATTTTAATTTAATTTTGTTTTATGATGATATAAAACTTTACATGGTTTCAAAATTAAATTCAGCATGATACACAGAGTCTAATTTCATCTTTGTGGCTCCTATTACTTCTATGCCCAATAATATTAATTTTCAACAATTTTTATTTCATTTTCTCTTTTTCTTTTTTTTTTGGGGGGGTTTTTGGGCCACACCTGGTGATGCTCAGGGGTTACTCCTGGCTATGCGCTC
This sequence comes from Crocidura indochinensis, assembly GCA_004027635.1. Taxonomy (NCBI): domain Eukaryota; kingdom Metazoa; phylum Chordata; class Mammalia; order Eulipotyphla; family Soricidae; genus Crocidura; species Crocidura indochinensis. Next base: position 6,141 of record PVKC010032902.1, read on the forward strand.
AGAAATCACTCATGGCTTGGAGGACCATATGGGATGCTGGGGATCAAACTAAGGTCCATTCTGAGTCAGCCACCGCAAGCACCGCAAGCGCCCTACCACTGTGCTATCACTCCGGACCCCCTATTTTTTTTTCTTTTTTTTGGGTTTTTGGGCCACACCAGCGGTGCTCAGGGGTTACTCCTGGCTGTCTGCTCAGAAATCGCTCCTGGCAGGCACGGGGGACCATATGGGACACAGAAATTCGAACCAACCACCTTTGGTCCTGGATCAGCTGCTTGCAAGGCAAACGCCACTGTGCTACCTCTCTGGGCCCATGGACCCCCTATTTTTTAAGGGTCACACTGATGATGCTCAGGGGTTACTTCTGGCTCTGTGCTCGTAGCAGGTTCGGGGACCATATGAGATGCCAGTATCAAACCCGAGGTGGCCACTTGCAAAGTAACTTGTTACCCTCTGTACTTTTTTTAGACCATGCCTAGGATGCTTAGGGATTACCCAGGACTCTGTGTTCAAGAATCACTCCTGGCATTGCTTGGGAATACAACTTGGATCAGATGAGTGCAAGGCAAGTGCTTTACCCCCTGTGCTGTAATATCCTTCCAATCCCTCCACTTTTTTTTTTTGTTTGTTTTTTGGGCCACACCTGGCGGTACTCAGGGGTTACTCCTGGCTGTCTGCTCAGACACAGGGGACCATATGGGACACCAGGATTCGAACCAACTACCTTTGGTGCTGGATCAGCTGCTTGCAAGGCAAACGCCGCTGTGCTATCTCTCCGGGCCCCCAATCCCTCCACTTTTAACATTTTTGTTTTATTTTTGTGGCACTGGGGATAAAACCTAGGACCTCATACATATAAAGTAAATGCTTGGGGCTGGAATGCTTGCATGCGACTAACATGGGTTCAAACCCCAGTGCGTCCCCAAGTCCCACCAGAAGGACCTGAGTGCAAAGCGATGACTAAGTCCTGACCACTGTCAGATGTAGCTCTAAAATTCCCCCCTTTCCAAATCCCAACAGAATGCCCCCTCAAAAAAACCACCACCACCACCACCAACAACAACAAAAACCCAATAACAAAACAACCCAAATGCTTTATCTCTGATTAACAGTTTGGCCCTTTTGTTATTCTACTTTTTTTTTTTTTTTTGGTGGGGGCACACCCAGCAGCACTCAGGAACCATCCCTAGGCACAGTGCCCAGAAGCCACTCCTGATGGTATTCTCAGGTCATGCAGTAACCAAGGATTAAACTTGAGGGCCCTGAATGTAAAGCAGTATTTTAGCCCCTTAGTTATCTCTCCAACCAAAACCAAGTTATAAATTTTCCTTTGAATTTTGGGCCACACCTGGTAGTGCTCGGGGCTTACTTCTGGCTGAGCTCAGAGTCACTCCTATCAGGCTCACATGTCATACAAATGATCTACTCCTGAGATATATTCCTATTGCTCTCTCTCTCCTTCTCTCTCTCTCTCTCCTCTCCCTCTCTCTCTCTCTTTCTCTCTCCCTCTCACCTTCTCTCTCTTTCTCTCATATACTCTCTTTCATAAGCAACCATGTGTATTTCTATCCCCATCTTTAATAAAATTGTTTCATACTACTGATACTTTCACCTACTGATTTTTTTGGGGGTGGGGAGCCTCAGATAATGCCCAGTGGTCCCAAAGACCTAGGGGTCACTCCCAGTGATTCATGGCCAACTAAACTGGTAGGTGGGTTCAATGCTAGAGCCTGGGAATATGGTGCCACTTGAGCCTTGTAGTCCAGGGATCATCCCACGCACCTCAGTGGTGCTCAGGGGCCAACAGGATCATATTGGGATGCTTGGGGAACCATGTGACACTGGGGATCAAATAGGTAAGAAACATGTAAGACACATGCCTTAAGCTCTGTACTCTTTAACCTTTCTCTCTTTTTTTTTTTTTTGTTTTTGGGCCACGCCTGATGCCACTCATGGGTTACTCTTGGCTATGCACTAAGAAATCGCTCCTGGCTTGGGGGACCATATGGGACATAGGGGGATCAAACCACAGACTGTCCCAGGTTAGCACATGCAAGGCAAATGCTCTACTGCTTGTGCCACTGCCCTGGCTCCTCTCTTTCCTTCTTTATTTTTCCTTAAAAAAAAATAGAGGAGGGGCCCGGGAGATAGCATGGAGGTAAGGCATTTGCCTTTCATGCAAAAGGTCATCGGTTCGAATCCCGGTGCCCCATATGGTCCCCCATGCCTGCCAGGAGCAGTTTCTGAGCATGGAGCCAGGAATGGCCCCTGAGCGCTGCTGGGTGTGACCCAAAAACAAAAACAAAAACAAAAAAAAAAATAGAGGAAAGGAAAGTATTGTGAGTGATTTGGGTGAAGTGAGAAGTGAGGGAAAAAAACAGAGAAAACAGGGCTTCCATCACTTTTCCTAAAAAAACAGAACTTCTGGGGGCTGGAGAGATAGCATGGAGGCAAGGCATTTGCCTTGCATGCAGAATGAAGGGGGTTCGAATCCTGGCGTCCCATATGGTCCCCCATGCTTGCCAGGAGTGATTTCTGAGTGTAGAGCCAGGAGTAACCCTTCAGTGCTGCCGAGTGTGACCCAAAAAGAAAAAAAAAAAAGAAAGAAAGAAAACAGAGCTTCCACCACTCTGCTCCACCCACCCAGGGCACCTGGGAAAAGGCCTGCATAGGTCAGGACAGGTCAGATCTGCCATAAGCACCTATGTGACACAGACACTCACAACCCGCCATCCCCAGAAAGCAGCTGTCAAGCTGTACTGAAGCCCACTTGTTCTGCACGACAGGGTGGGGACAGGTAGAGTTTTTGGAGAGCCATGGACTAGCTGGAGAGAACTGCTCTTTGCAGGAAAAGGAAAGCCAGTCCTAATCTTAGTGACGGCCTTAGAGCAGGACAGAAAGAACACTGCCTTTCTTCTCTGCAGAAAAGTATTTCAGGAAGAGGCAAAGCAGTAAAGCAAAACAGTTTAACTGAAAGAAATTTAGAGAAATGTGAGGTGTGTGTGTGTGTGTGTGTGTGTGTGTGTGTGTGTGAGAGAGAGAGAGAGAGAGAGAGAGAGAGAGAGAGAGAGGGTATTCAAGACAGAAGAAGGCTTCATTAGAAGAGAAAATAGCCATTTTCTAACCTTTCTTACAGCTTTTTATATTAGCCATAAAGCCTTTGAGCTACACTTACAAATATTTCTCTAGGTTTATTTATTTACTTGGCCTACAGTGTGTTTTCTTTTCTTGCACTCCCCCTTTTGCAGAGACTTGTTAGATCTTTTTGGGGCCACACCCGGATATGCTCAGGAATCATTTCTGACAGTTCTCAGGGAACTATACATGGTGCCTGTGACAGAACCAGGGTCAACTCTGTGCAAGAAAAGAGCAACAGCTAATCTGCCTCAGTTTCTTCGCCTCCTAAACACTCTATACACCTTGGCCATTAGTCCTGAGCATGTCCTCCCATTCTACCCATAGGGCGCTGCATGGCTTCCAGCACAGGCAGGTCTGCCTTCATACACAATTCCATCTGAAACCTTTCCTTCCCACTGATTCCCTGTCCCAACCCTTCTCTCCCTCATTGCTTGAGAAACCCTTCTAGCTCCCTAAGCTTGGATACTCCTGTCTCTGGGCAGCTCCTCAGATGCTCAGGTACCACTGTATGCATCATCAGAGTTGGCACCGCTTTTTGCTCAGGCCCCTGTGGTGGCTCAGAGGCCTTAAAAATTGTGCCAGGTACATAAACAACAGGAAATAGGGTGAGGTGATAAAGAGTGTGTGGTGTGTTGGTATTAATACTGCAAGAGGCATGGCAGGGCCTCAAATAACATCTGGTGCTGCACAGGGGCTTCTGGATTCTAGACTGGTCCAGAGAGTAACGAACCAGGCCAGGGGTTTGGCTAGGATGGAAGTAGCCATTGGGATACAACATGACCAGCCAGAGTTATAGGGGTGTAAGACACCTGACCTGCTTGGCCTGGCCTTGGGGGAGCAGGGCCGGGTGGGGCAGCCCAAAGACAGGCCCTGGCCTGCCAGTCCTGCAGGAAGGGCCAGCCAGCATGTGAGGCAGCCTGGCTCAGGTTTCACAGGGTGTGTGAGTGCGTGAGAAGGAGCTGGGTGGGCGGAGGGCTGGCAGCTGCCAACGGACCTGCCCCTCTTTTCTCCGGGGCTCCCAGAGTATAGCAGCTTGGGGACTTGGGACTCTAGAACAAAATACTGATAATGAGTCTGGAACTGTCACAGCAAGGCCAGTACCCATGAGATAAGAGGACCAGGAAGGACCACCTGGAACCCTCCAGTTCATTCCCAGACCAGTACCAGGGTAGGGTTCCAAAACACTTGGCTCACAATACCATCTGCCCCCCACCTTCAAACCTCAGCTATTCTTAGGACCATCCTAAAGCAGCTGGTGTCTCCTTGAAAGAGGAATTATGGGGGGCACCAGAAGGCACAAAGAAGATCTTCCTCCAAGTTCCCCATAACTCAACTGAAATGGGGCCCTAGCTGTATGTATGCTGAGGCTGGGCAGTGTGTGGCATCAGTTCTGCTCCATGTCATAGCCACCAGCCTGCTTCCCCTAGCTAGCAGGAGCTGCTAAGCAGCACCAAGACTATATGCAGGTTACAGTGGGATGAAGAGGTCTTGTGAGCAGACCCAGTTCGTGAATGCTGATCCCTCAAGAACTCTCACTATCTATGGGGCAGAAGCTGAGCCTGCAGACCACCTTCCTGAAACCCTTTGCGGGAAGCAAGGGTGGTGCCAGCAGAGGGAGACACTCTATCTGGCCTGTGTGGACTCCTGCTGTGCTCCCCAAACCCCATTCAAGGCCTGTATGTTTCGCTGGTCCATGAGCCCAGTCATCCAGGCATGCGTGCTCTGAGAGTTTGATCATCAGGCTTTGCTTGCTGCCACCTAAGTGGGTCCCACAGGAGAAACGAAGGGACCTGGAGGGGCAGGGAGAACTGGCCGCGAAGGGCAACCAGTCAGTGAGTAGTGGCAACAAGAAGTGCTTTGGTACTTCCTTAATGGGAGCAGGCAGGATGGAAAAGGCAGTCCTAGCCAATGACGACTTGCAGCAGTATGCTGGAGGAGGTGGTGGTGGGGTGGGGTGGGGTGGTGGTGTCTCTAGCGGGATAGGCACCCCAGGCATTTCCTGAGGCATGAAGGGCAGACACAGTCAAAAAAGGCTTCCTGAGAAAGTATGTCTGGGGGGTCCTGAAGTTCAGAACAGGAGGGGTACAAAGACCTTAGGTCACTGAGGGGTATGGGAACAGGGTTTTGAAGGGAAGGATTACATACTGAGCTGAATCTTAAGACACAGGCAACACAGCCTGGCTATATCCAAGCAAGGGCCCAGGGAGCAGAGGAGCACCTTCCTCCACCACAAGGATTGTGGACATGAGAAAGGGCAAGCACAGGCCACCCAGGATGGAGTTCAGCCACACCCCACCCAGTCATTATACCCCTGTGCCCTCCTGAGAGGAGAGAAGTATAGGTTGATTCTCTGTGCATGTGAGTCTGTGTGCATGTGTATGTATGTGTGTACGTGTGTGCCCATGTGTGTGTGCCATACACTTCTACTTCCTGGACATGGGTGGCCACGACATCCTGGCTACAAGAGTAGAACTGAGTAACTGGGACAAGACTGCCTGGCACCAAAACTGAAAATGGCTCTTATCTGACTTGAACTTATTTTGGTTTATTTGTTTTTGGACTTTATCTGGCTATGCTTGGGGGTTACTCCTGGCTCTATGTTCAGGGATCAATCCTGGCAGTGCTCAGGAAACCATACAGGATGCCGGGGATGAAACTTGGGTGAGTGGTGTGCAAGGCAACTGTACTACCTGCTGTGCTATATCTCCAGGCTCTGCTTTAAATTTGTGTGTGTGACACCTGCATGGCTAATAGTGCTCCACCCAAGGCAGATCCCTGGTCCCTACTATCTGGATGCTTTCCCTTTTTTGGTTTTGGGCCACTCTTGGCAGTGCTCAGGGCTTACTCCTAGCTCATTGCTTGGAGGGGGTGGGGGGTCACTCTTGAGGATCTGGGGGATCCATGTGGGGTGCTGGTGACTAGACCCAGGTTAGCTATGTGCAAGGTAAGTGGCCTACCTGCTATATTTTCTCCAAACCATGGAAATTAAAAAAAAAAAATTGCCAGCCCTAAGTCAAGTAGATAAAGGTCAACTTCTGTGACTAGAGAGACCGTCTAGCCAATGGCAGAGGGAAGCAGCAGGAGATGGAAAACTGCAGTGCCAGGCTCATTATCCCAGCCTAGACAGAGGGCCAACCTAATATCAGAAGCACTGATTCCAGAAACCACTCAACACATCTGATTTGGGTTGCTACCATCTGTGACAGCTTCCTATGGGGTCAAATTGAAGCCCTTTGGTCAGGTTTTCAAAGTTCCTATACCTAGTTCTTCTCTATCTCCCTCCTCAGAAACCCTCTTTCCTTCTTTCTTTGCTTATGCTCTCATCAAGTCCAACTTCTGACCTTCTAGAACAAGAGTCCTCAAATTTTTAAACAGGGGGCCAGTTCACTGTCCCTCAGATCGTTGGAGGCCGGACTATAGTAAAAACAAAAACTACAAACAAATTCCTATGCACACTGCATATATCTTATTTTGAAGTGAAGAAACAAAATGGGAACAAATACAGTATGTGGCCCTCGGGCCGTAGTTTGAGGACCACTGTCTAGAATCTGCCAGCCCTTTGTGCTTCATGCGCTCATACCTGCCCTGGGCTTTTTTCTGGAATTCTCTTCTCATTCCTATACTGAATTTCCACTTATTCTTCAAGATTCAATTCTCACACTTGCCAAGATCTTCCTGAGCACTGACTGGTCTGGTCTCCTCCAGTATCACTGTGGGGTGTGCTCTGCTTCAGGCACCCTTCCCCCAGACTAGGAGCCAGCTCCCTACTCACTGAGGCACAGTAGATCCTTAGTGGCTGCCTTCAGTAGAGGGAGGCCCCATTCAGGGAATAGGCTCCACAGAATGTGTGTATCCCTTTATGAGCTACCAGGCCTGGATTCCTGCTTCCCTTCAGGGGCCTGGGAAGGACGAGCGTGGCCCCTCAAGGCACTCTGGGCCTCAAGGGCCACACTTCCCATGGAGTCTCCACAGAATAGCCCCAGAGTGTACTCCTGGGATCTGAAGTGCTGCCAGTTACTAGCCCTCTGCCTGTTGGAGCTTGGAGACACATCTATGTCCAGACAGGCTGGAGCCACATGCATGACACATATGACAGGCAGCGGGGGCAGGGAGGGGGGTCTGTGCTGAGGGAAAGGAGGCAGGGCCATGCCTGAGGCCTTTCAGGGGGCAGTGCCCAGCCCAGCTGACAGGGCTCCTTGCTGACAGCTTCTTCCTAGAGTGGATGAAGCAAGGAGGGAAGGGGCCTGTGCCTTCTGAGGAGGGGAGGGAAATGTGGAGCTGAGGAGCAGCCATCTCAGGCAGGCAGCCTTCAGAGGCCACAGAAGCCCCAGCCCAGGGGCACAATGACCTGTGTCTTCATGACCACATCACTCATATGTGCTGAACCGGTGTTTATCCCAGGCACTGGGTTGGCTACAGGGAAGCTGACAACCAATAGCCCAGTATCTTTGCCTTGAGGGATAGAGGATGGGCAGCCATGTCAAAGACAACTGTGAAAGACCATGAATACCCCTCCTCCTCCAAGCACCAGGTAGGAACTCTCACCCTGGCACTTTCCTGTATCCTAAACCCTAAACCATCTCCACACACACTTAGGGGGTGTGTGTGCTACACAAAGTGATGCTCAGAGCTTACCCCAGGGTCTGTGTGTAGGGATCCTGATAGGACTTGGGAGACAAAGTGGGGTGCTGAGAATCCAACTTGACTGATCTTGTGCAAGGCAAGTGCCCAATCTGCTGTGGTGTCTCTTTAGCCCAAGGCTGTGACCATGTGACCAAAGTAACCATTAAGGTCCCTCAGGACACACACACACACACACACACACACACACACACACACACACACACA
>PVKC010032903.1:0-14060 GCA_004027635.1 Crocidura indochinensis
GATAAAAAATAAATCCAATTAGAGTGTCAGTAAAATTATTTTATTTTCATAAATAAAAGGTAATTAATTATACATTTAGTAAGACATGTTAGCTGTAACTGGCTTAACTGAAAGGGAAACAGACACAAATTAACACCAATCACAGCTCCCCATAATCTACATGCAACTTTACTTTTGTGAACGAACTTCCCTAAATTTCTAACCATTCCAAAGTATCACATATGAAATGGAGTATTTTAGTTACAAAACTAAATGTCCTTGGCTGAGTCAACAGTGTCTTATCTGCTTGTTCAAAATGCCAATTATTGATATAAAGGCAATATAAAGAATTACTTCTTTTGACTGGGCACTGGGCATATTACATGTTTCCATTACAGGGTGGGGAAATGGAAATGCCCATGTGAAAATGTACTTACTAGTCTAATAAACACTTTATGACATAACAAATCCTACAAGTACAGTAATACGCTAATAAAAAACACGATTGGAAGCCCTGTCAGTAAATGGCACATAACAGATGATTCATTTGAAGTAGTAATCACACAAAACAGTAAAATTGGTGTTTTTTTCCCCTTTAGACAGCAAAATAAACTCTCTATTCAATGATCACTTCTGTTATTCTGTAAGTGGCAGATTCAAATAATAAACATTTTTACTGCAGAAATTAATTAGCATAAGCATATATTTATAAAAACTTTTGGTGATTCTAGTAGCTTTTTATAGAAATCTAAGTTATGATTGGTTAGCACTTTTATTGACCACATATTGATTTAGGATACATATCTTCCTAATGTAATGTTTATTCCTATTTAGTACTTTCACAGACTTATTTATTTCTTACTAAGTTGCTGAGTGAATTTAAAGGTTCATGTATGTGCTCAGCAGTGCTTGGCACATAATAATTTCAATAGATTATTCTTATGGAGAGGATCAATTTGTCATTTACAACAGGAACATGAGCTCATGTCCTAGGAGAAAAATCAAAAGATAATTCTACAGATGTGTGGCCTCATAAAAGTATCACACACCCTCTATTACACAAGTTTGTGTATGTTCTATGCTGCTTCAGAGAACACAAACAATTTTTAAGATCAGATTTCCAGTTTCTCTCTCTCTCAAGTTTGCTTGACAAGATACATATATCAGAAAACCACATAAAGCAACATGCACTGAAATCAGATGACAGCAGCATTTCAGTAAGTTCCAGAGAAAGCAGCAGTTATTGGTGTGATCGGGGTGTCCTATCTCATTCAGATTTCAAGTGTCTTCTCTGCAACATTTAACAGCTGCAGCTGCAAAAAGAAACCACCTTGTCTTTTCTCATACAGACACATTTAGCTGCCACCAAGTTCTGTCCGTTAAGTTTAAAAAATTACAAAAATGGACTTATAAAATATCCGCCTCTGTACTAAAAATAAAATGAAGTACATACAACCAAGTTAAAATTCCTTAAATATTTTCGGGACTACTTAGACCTTGACTTCCATGTAAATTGTTGATGCTAACAGATGTAAAAACATATTAGAGGGGCTGGAGAGATAGCATGGAGGTAAGGTGCCTTGCTTGCAGAAGGACAGTGGTTCGAATCCCAGCATTCCATATGGTCCCCAGAGCCTGCCAAGAGCAATTTCTGAGCATAGAGCCAGGAGTAACCCCTGAGTACAGCCGAGTGTGATCCAAAAACCAAAACCAAAAACCAACCAACCAAACAAAAAATATTAGAATGAAGTTTTTCATCATCTCACTAGAAGTGAGTTTCCACCAGAAAAGACACGTAACTCAACATAACCAGCAGAGGCAACAATTAATATAATGATGAGGATGTGTTTGGGGATTGGGGAAAAAGAGTATTAATTAAAAACCTATTTCTATTTCACAGAAAATTTCTGTGAACACAATTAAAACCCACCTGAAGTCACATGATCCTGGCATTCTTTAACCTGAAACTTACTTCTCTCTAGAATTTTGGGGAAAAAAAGAATCCTACCCTCCAAATTCAAACTTTAGAGGAATAATTCTTTGACACTGTTCTAAACATAAGCTATCTAGAGTTAGGGTGGGAGCATAAGACATCACCACTAGAGTAAAAATGAACAAACTAAAGAAAAGGCAGGCAGATTCCCTCTGAATATTCTAAAGTCTTATATAGGATTCAGAGAACTCAGAAGCTCCGAGATTTATTCATCCACCAGTGGAGCCATTCAATGTGCATGTCGCATCCATGTAGTTTAAGAGATCGAACATCCTGTGTCCTTCTGAGGTTTGATGTCTGGTTCTCTGACAGGTCTGACTTCTTCTGGTTTGGGTTTGGCCTAGGAAGAGAGAGAAATAGTCTAAGTACATAAACAGGACTGGAGAAAATTCAGTCCTTACCACTTCAGGTGAGATGCTCTATTACGTGAGTGAACATGGAGATGAGGAACAGGCCACATATCACTCTCAGGTAGGACACATCAGAAAGGGATAGGAGGAACCTCAGCAGGGAGGCAAACCCAGAGAAGCTGGCAGATGTGATTATCCCAGTGAAGAGGAAAAGCCAGACAGACGAAGAGAAATTAAATTCACTTTCCCTTTGTGAGGGAGAAAGAGAACTCAATCTAAACATGTGAGACCCTGAACTTTGGATCCGCCTGACACTAACACAGGCTCTCTTGCGGTATTAGCTTTAGAGATTAAAGAAAAGGCAAAGATATTCAAGAGTAACAAATGGTTTTGTATGGGCTAGAAATCTTACACCAGCAACCCTATTCCGAGGAAGAAAATAGGAGTGTATAATAGTTTCTATAGCCATTTTTACAAAACCCTTCTTTCCTGGTAATTGACCTTCAAAATTTCCAATTAATTGTTTGATCGAGTCCACTGAGACTGACTTTGCTATGTTCTTTGCAATCTTCTTATTTCTCCTGGGCAATTTTAAAGAATGTAGAAGTACATTCAAATTTTATCTATGCCAAACAAAAAAAAAACAAAAAAAAAACAACCAAACAAAAACCCACAAAAACAAGAAAAAAACAAAACCCAGCAAACTGCTACAATATAATTATTCCTCATAATTGTTTTCTCCCATATTCTTCTTTAAAGCAGATATGGAGAAATTGAAAAAAAGAGAATGTGTTTCCATAATGTGTTTTCATCAGTTGAAAAGAAGACAATAAGGCTTAGAGAGTGTATCTCTGATGACACAACACCAAGCATGTCAGGGAGTCAGTTTAACACATAGACAAACACCGTGAGGCTAATTCTTCTCATAGAGGAAGGGGGATCCCACTCGTACACTGTCATCTTTGGGCCTTTTGGTGAGATCAAAAGCAGCCAGTGTCTCCGGGGTCCAGCTCGAACTTGTCGGAGGAAATTCAAATGGTACAGGCTCCACTAGGCCATAGTTGGCTTTAAGTTCCAGCTGTGGGGCCTCCGTTGGAACCTTTTGAAAATAGCTGCAAAAACACAATTCAAACAGAAAGTCACTCAATCCTTATTTCAATTTGGCTTTTGGGGCCACACCTAGCAGGACTCAGAGTTGACTACTGGCTCTTCACTCAGAATTACTCCTGGCAGGGATCAGGGGGCCATAACAATACCAGGGATCAAACTCAGGCTGGCCTTGTGAAAGGGGAGTGCCCTCCTTGCTGTTAGTACCTTTTCAGTCCCTATACCTTATTTTTTTTTTTTATCATGTTCAAGGTACCAGTTGAGGGGTATGCAAGGCACAATTTAAAGATGAAGGAATATGGCAGAGATTTTCCCAGCTCATGTAACTTACTGCTGAGGTAGAGTCAGAAATTCTTGTGATGACAGTGCATGTAATGGAGCTAAGTACAATTAAGTGTAAGTGCTAAAACATCACAAGAGGGGGCTAAGAAAATGACAGCTAAGAGGTCAGGGGCAATTTTTAAAGGAGGTTATAAAGTGTAGCAGGGTGAAGAAGCAAAGCAGCTCAGCAAAACCAGATGTAGAATATGATACAGAATATAACAATGTAATATAGAATATACCAATATAAAATATTAGACTGAAAGAAATAAAAGCAGGGTCAAAAATTGAGTCCTCTGCTTCAGAGGACTTGACTTAGCAGGACTGAGGTAAAGTAATTTTTTTTACTTCCCAGGTAATAGGGCCCAAGTGAGATGAGAGTCAACAGAAGGCGGGATGAGATGAAGCACATGTGAAGGAAGGAATGGCATTGAACCAAAGAAGAGACCAAAAGAATAGCGGGAGTGGAAAGGTGTTAATAGTTCGTTTTAAAAAATTGCTTTATAGAGGGAGGGGAAAAAATTGCTTTATAGTTCCTAAAAAAAAACCTTGGTCCAAACAGTAAATTTTTATCAACAATCTAAAGCAAAAATTAAAGCTCAAATTCAAAACAATCATTATTCAATAATCTTACACAAGAAATAAAAATATCTGAGGATGGAGAGATAGTACAGCAGGGGGAGTGTTTACCTTGCACATGACTGAACTGGGTTCAATCCCATGTAATTCCTCAAACCCAAGCACCACCTGACTGATCCCTGAGCACACAGCTAGAAGTAAACCTGGAACAATGCTAGGTATGGCCCAAAATTTAAAAATAATTTTTTTAAATCTACTTTGAACTCAATAAGGATTTTAATGATCTCCCACATTATATTCAAATGCAACCTCCCCAAAACACTTCAGAATACAAACCACTATCACAGTAGAGGTTCACAGTAACATATATTCATCAATGGATGTGAACTTTCATAAACTGTACTCACATAAATCCATTCTCTCTCTGGCATTTCTCTAGGGTATTCTTCACGAGACTCCCCAGTTTCCTAAAAAACAAGTGTCCCGAAGGCCGGACAGTTGGACCAGGTCCCTTGGTTTCCCCATACTCTTTGCACAGTGCTTCTGCCTTCGCATAAACTGCATGTGAAAGAAACAAAGCTCTTTGATGACAATTATCAAGTGAGATGAAAAAGGCTTTCTGGCAGAGATAGGTTTTACTGCTCCTTTAGTCTAACAGTAATACCAACAGTCAGAAATTAAAGTGACAATGGCTATTTTCTATAGATTCTGGGTTCTGAAATATTTTTTTTTCCTTTTCCTTAAGCACCTCTCTTCTTCCCATTCATGAATTCAGTCAAATAGCTCGCTATTCCTCCCTTTATAAGAAAATATTTGCCTTTTAACATGCAGTAAATATTCTGGCAGGAACACTTACATTTTTCTGCTTCTTGCAGAGACCGAATGGCTTCACCACATTTATCACTGGACAACAGAGTCTGGCCATGATAACAGTAGGCCTGAATTAAAAGCAAGCAAACCCATTTTAATACATTCTTCCAAAAATAAGCTATAATTTTATGTATGCAGTCTTTGTCAATTGTTTCAAGTATCAATGCAACATTTCTTTTGAACCCCAAGGTCTTTTTATTTTGATCATAATGGCTTACATAACTTTCACAGTAGGATTTTAGGTACATATCAACATTGAATCAGGGGAATACCCATCACCAAATTTGTCTCCCCCACATCCCAATTTCCCTTCTGCAACCCATATACCCCACCATCACCCCCCGGATTGCTAGAGTAGGTGGTCCCCTCTTTGTCTAGCTTACTATTAGTGATCATATATCTGTTTGGTCCTGGTACCCTCCCTTGTTTCCCCCTTTATTTAAGAAGTGGAGCTAGATAAATCGAGTTATGTGGTTTTGTTTGAAGGAAAGAAAAGCAATAGATTGGGGTACAAAATAAGAAAAAGAAAAGAAAAAAAAGAAGTCAAATATTCTGAAAATAGGCGGAGTCCTTCTAGAGGCTGTCAACCTCAGTTTGAGAGAGGATGTGAAAAAGGTAATTGAAACACCACCACAATTCAGAAATATCAAATTAAATATTCAGTGAACACAACGGCAATAAAGACAAGCATCACACAATAGTCTCGGTTCTGAAATCAACTCATACCAGAGTGCAAACAGAAAGAGAAAAATAAAATAAAATGATATTGGAGATATCAACTTCAATCTCTACACTAATATAAAGATGTCAAAAAAATCGGTCAATCGATAAATATGTGGAAAAATGATTGTTTTGTATCAATGCAACATTTTTTCCCCTTAATCTTTCTACCTTCTCAGGTACACAGTGGGACTATATTATGCTTAGAAACAACTCAGCTCTCTAACCATGCTGGGAGAATAAAGTATTCGATAAATCTGTTTTCAAAGTTAGAGCATAGTGGATAAATGAGGAAATGAAGGCTTTAAAGATGAAGGAATAAGAGGTTTTAGGAAATGTAACAACATGAAATAAGATGTATTTCTCCTTTAAATGTCTACACAAAGCAGGGATTATTCAGTGATCTTACACAAGAAATAAAAATAACTGAGAATGGAGAGATAGTACAGCAGGGAGAGTGTTTACCTCACACATGATTGAACTGGGTTCAATCCCATGTAATTCCCCAAACCCAAGCACCACCAGAGTGATCCCTGAGTGCAAAGCTAGAAGTAAGCCCTGAACAATGGTAGGTGTGGCCCAAAATTTAAAAATAATTTTTTTAAAAATCTACTTTGAACTCAATAAAGATTTTAATGATCTCACATTATAGTCAAATCAACAAAACAAATTTTCTTGATGGTAAAAAAACCAATCTATATACTACCCTCAAAAGATGCTCATTAATTGTATGTCACTAGCTCAGAGAACTATGGCATTTTATAGCATAAGATTAAAGTAAGTAACTATTTTTCTCCATGTATAGGGAGAGGAAACAATTAAGTAGGAGGCCCATGCTTTCAAGCCTGACTCCAATAACCACTGCTATAATTCCAGTTGAAATTCCCCATCCTCTTTCCACTCAAGTGGCAACACTGCTAAGTGGGACATTTACTGAACACTGGTAAGACCTGTGGCAAGACTACCTGGCACCAGAGATCTGGCACAAGGGAACAGGGCCATCATTTGGCACAGGGATACTCACATAGGCTGTGTAGAAGCATATCTTCAAGTGCAGGTACTTTCTCCATTTAGCAGAGTACGCAGGGTCCAAACTGGATAAAGCATGATCTAAAGTTACATTTTAAAAAGTAAAATATCATTTTCACCCCGATTCACTAGAAGACTTTCAGCTCATGTGTTCAGATGCTTCAAAATAGCATGTCACTAAGTCCCAACTCAGGCATGGAAATTCCCAGTTCTTTGTGCACTTGTTCTTTTTTGTTTGATCGTGTTTTGGATTGGGGCCACACCTGGCAATGCTCAGGGGTTATTCCTGACTTTGCAGGAATAACTGCAGAAATCACTCGTGGCAGGCTCGGGTATGGGATGCTGGGGATAGAACCCGGGTCCATTCTGGGTCAGTCACATGCAATGTGCACTGTTAAGTGAGGTCTTTCTCAGAGGGAAACTTAGGTAAATGACAAGGTTGGTTAAATACCATCACACCTTCTTCACATGCCCATTTAAAAGTGATAAAACTAAGAAGTTCAAGGTACAGGGATTATTAAAACTGTTCTTAAGCTTTAGATAATGTCTCTCTAGAGGCTCAGAGTATCCCTGGGCTGGAGAGAAGATGCCAATGGCTGAGTGCAAGCCTGGTATGTAGGTGGCCTGGGGCTAGTCCTGGCACTTTATTGTCCCTCCACACACACAACAAAGCCATGCCCAGCTCCTGAGCCCTGTTGGTGTGTCCCTGCCTGAGGAAAAGGGAACACGGAGGATTTTTGTCTCACCACTACATCACTGAATCCAAATAAAACACATACTTGACCATGATGTGCAGTTCTCAGGGGACCATAGAGGATGCAGGGGATGAAACATAGATCCCTATCATGCAAGGCCAGCACCTTAAGCTTGCCATATACTAAGGCTCTGGCCCAAACCTCTGCTCCCCATCCCCGCTTCCTGATCTTTCATCTTTGTCAAGGCCAAGCCCATCATCCTTCCTATCTGAGCAGCTCCTAGGGGATCTATTTTTACTGAAACCCAAACTGAGTCAGATGTTCTGTGTCTGACGTTTGGTCAGAGATCGGGAGCAGCCCATATGCGCCAGGTAAGTTCAGGGCTTCGATGATACCAGGCATGTGCTCGGCCACATCGCCCAATCCCAACTCTGCCAAATGCTCTGACAAGGCCTTCCCACCAGGACTACTGGGGGGTGGAGGGGAGTCCTCTGACCCTCCACCAAGAGTCTCCCTGCCACTACATGCACCCAGTGCTTGTGGGAGCCACCTGGGCCATCCCAACTACACCAAATGAAGCCTGAGGGCCAAACAGTGCAAGAGAGGTGCTAGGGACTGAACCGGGAACCCCAAGTTGATGAGCCCTGCTCCACTCAGTGAGCTACAGCGGCAGGCTGGCTCTACCTTGAACTGAATCCCAAACATTTTCCAATTCCAGCTCCTATTTCTCATGCTTGTGAACCATCCCTGACCTTAAACAGGTCAGGGCTTCCCTCACCTCCTCTCCTATCACCAACTGTTTCAGCTAGTGTGTCAGAATTCATAAATGAGCTGATATCTTTCTCGCTTCTATAAAAGTGGCCTCTTTCCATTTCTAAAAAAACTTTGAACTTTTGTTTCTTTCTCAAAATGAGGCTCTAACTCCAGCTTCCTCCCTAGGTTTTTGGGACACCCAGTTCCTCTGGGTTCTACTAACTTCTCTTGTACCTTATTCCCTGTCATAAGTGGCTACCTCCCCTGGTAAGCAAATTTGTTCTTCTGATCTTTATTTTCCTAAACTTTATTGATTGATTGGTTTCTGGGTCACACCAGTGACACTTAGGGGTTACTCCTGGTTCTGCATCTAGAAATCACCTCTGGCAGGCTGGGGGACCATATGAGATGCCAGGAATTGAATCAGTCCCTTGCCAGGTCAGTCGCATGCAACGCAAATACCCTACCACTGTGCTATCTCTTGGGCCCCCTGTTCTTCTGATCTTCGTATGCTCAGCAAATAAATTGGAGTTCCTCAGAATAACAAACATATTTCATAAGTAACTGAATGAAAAGAGTTGTAGGCTAATTAGACTTGAATTACAGACCCAGCTTCCCACTTGCTAAGTTATACTATGCATTAGTTATCTTCACTTCCCATTTATCTTAGCTAAGTTAGGTAAGCACAGGTAGTTAGAAAGTCCCAAAAACGTTCAAGACAAACCAATTATATAATATCTTAGCTATGATTCATTCAAACGCAGGCTTCACTCTTTCCATTAGAAAGGAAGCTCAGATCACCTTAGTGATGAACAAGTCTAGATTTTTAAATATGAGTAAAATGAAGCACATATTCCAATTTCTCAAATGATGAAACAGTCCGAATCTTTGTTTAGCCTATTCACCATTATGCCAAAAGGAAGTAAATCTAAAAACATCAAGATTTCAAAGCATGGTCCCAGAGTTCTAAGCTTACCGGCTTTTTGATAGAAATTGGCTGTTTCATACGCCAACGCAGCAATTAGCCCAGGAGCATGTTTCAGTTCAATGGCCCGAGCAATTGTCACTGGAACCAAAAGGCAATAATAACATAAGTATATATTTTGTCAAGTGTAAATGAAAGCAAGCTAGAGAGAATGCAGACATGAACTCCAAACAATGAGCTTGTTGGTTCCTAGTCCTTTAAATAAATCACTAGCTAATCACCAGCTAATCACAAAAATATTGTGACTTAAGAGGAAACAAGTTACTTTCAGGGCACTGAGGTTTAAAGAAAGAAAAACAGAAAGATCTATCCATGTTTCCTTCTATTGCTTCCTTTAATTGTCTTTTATTTTCCTGTCATCAAAGGTGAAGATTTCAATGCAAGGCAAACAGTAAAAGAGAAATGAAATAAGTAGGACAGAGGACATAAAAGATAATTACAGGATTAGTGACAAAATCCAAAACCTTTTTTTTCTAAGAACATTTAGTTAATCTGGGAAGACATTTCTTTTTCTTTTTATTTTTTTGGGGTTTTTTTTGGGCCACGCCCATTTGATGCTCAGGGGTTACTCCTGGCTAGGCGCTCAGAAATTGCCCCTGGCTTGGGGGGACCATATGGGATGACGGGGGATCGAACCACAATCGCGATCTTTCCTTGACTAGCGCTTGTAAGGCAGACACCTTACCTTTAGCGCCACCTCGTGGGCCCCATGAAGACATTTCTAATTAAAAATGATAGCAAAATAATAAAGGTCAAGTTATTACTCACCATAAATTTCTTAAAATCAGAAACTCAGCTAAATTCTGAACTGATATAAATGACTGCCGACATAAGTCTTATTAAAAAAAAATCTTAAAATATGTAGGATACCTTCTTGAGCTTCAGCCTGACACTGGATTATATAAGCTTCAAGGAGTCGTGCCTCCAAGTCTCTCCCCTTTTCTGCAGGTGTAATAAGTTTGGGAATATGACTTTCCTGAGAGACAAAAAAATAAAAACGAATGTAGTTAAATATAATTTTACTGTTAGAAATGAAGGAATGGGAATAAAAATAAAAATGTTAAAGTTACCGAGAATGAATGTTCCTAATAATAAGCTTTTAAATCTATTTCTAGGGTGAATTTAAGTTATCAAACTGCTTAACTCTGCAACTCCAATTTCATCCTCCAAAAAGTGTTTAATGAAATAGTAACCAAAGCTCCTATTGCATGTCAGAACTGTCCACTCACATTAGTAATGGCTGCTACTACAATTCTATAGTTAAGGATCACAGGTTCTTAAGTCACTCCAATGGCATCTCCTATCATGAGATCCCAAATGCAAACATTGGCTTAACTGCCTGGGAGCATGGGAGTAAGCCGTGAATGTGCGAAAAGCCTGGGCAGTTTTAATTCCCAATCCTTCTGCAGGCAAGTCCATCTCGTTCATGTGTACTAACTGCATCTCCCACATTACCAAAAGGATGGAGAACACACACCCAGAAGCTGTGCAGACACATGAACACTCCTGGCCCCTGTGGCAGAGAGCAGGGAAACGGGGAGGAGGGAGAAGCTAGCTACAAGGTGGCTGTAATGTGGCTACAATGTGGCAGCCTGCTGCATTGTTCCCTCATGGCTTCTTGGAAAAGAATTTGGCTGTAGGTGAAAAATTGCAACTTGACTTTTCCTTTTTTATTTTATTTTAGTTTTTGGTTTTGGGGCCACACCCAGCAGTGCTCAGGTGTTACTCCTGGCTCTATGCTCAGAAATCGCTCCTAGCAGGCTCGGGGAACCATATGGGATGCTGGGATTTGAACCACTGCCCTTCTGCATAAGGCAAATGCCCTACCTCCATGCTATCTCTCCAGCCCAAACTTTTCCTTTTTTAAAAATATTTTTTTATTTGAATATCATGGTACAAGGTTGTTCATAATACAGGGTTATTTTTCAGATAGTTTTTCATGATTGATTTAATCATACAATGCAGAACCTTCACAATTTCCCACCAACAATGGCAACAGTTTCCCTCTCACTATCCTACCTGCCTCTGGAACAGACATTCACTCTAGGCATTCATTATTTTCACTTTCATTTTCCCTTTCCTGCCCTTTCCTTCCTCCCTTTCTTTTTTCTTCTCTCCCCTCTCCTCTAACTTTTGTGGTTTGTACTACTACAAATGAAGGGATACCATGAATGTCCCTTTAATATTTCTCTTCTCTAAGTGCACTCACTCTCTGCTCTTTGTGAGGAGCAGTCCATGGTAGAAACTTGCCACAACATGTCTTTTTGACCAAGAAATTTCTGGTGGTTTTCTGACATGCAGACATTTCATATTTTGTCACGAATTGCACTCATCAAGATAATTAAATATGGGGCCGGGCGGTGGCGCTGGAGGTATGGTGCCTGCGCTAACCTAGGATGGACCGCGGTTCGATCCCCCGGTTCCCCATATGGTCCCCCATGCCTGCCAGGAGCGACTTCTGAGCGAATAGCCCTGAGTGTCACCGGGTGTGGCCCAAAAACCAAAAAAAAAAAAAAAAAAAAAAAAAAAAAAAAAGATAATTAAATATGCTTTTTGTATCATGAGACCATTTTATCCATACCACCAAAATAAAACCTAAGAACTGAAGCATCTGTTACATGTAACAATAGTCTACATATTCATGAGTTGAAAATAAACTCCCACGTAGTATTCAATTATAAAGACATGTCTATTTACTTTTTATTATTAATATTTTACCTTTAAGTGTTTAAAAATTCCGGCTGCAATTTTTAGGCTTCGATGTACATCTTTGGCTTCATCTTCTGTTATGCTTAACAAGAAAGGTACATTAGTCAGAATCAAAATTCTATTTCTGGTATTAAAACCAACAACTTACACAATATCTTAGAACCAAATTCATTATAAATCTAACTTTACACTTAAGAAATAAATACAGGGGCCGGGCGGTGGCACTGCAGGTAAGGTGCCTGCCTTACCGAGCTAGCCTTGGACGGACCATGGTTCGATCCCCCGGTTCCCATATGGTCCCCCGTGCTTGCCAGGAGCGACTTCTGAGCGCATAGCCAGGAGTAACCCATGAGCGTCACTGGGTGTGGCCCAAAAACCAAAAACCAAAAAAAAAAAAAAAAAAAGAAATAAATACAAACTGAAAGACATCCAGAGAGATGATATTAAAATAAAAAAAGAAAGACCCTCTGTAGAGAGTCAAAGACTACTGTTTGCCCTTCCAGGTAATCATCTGCATAGAGAAGCATAAAACAGTATATGTTTAACACGTGCACAATATACAATATTCACTATTCTGTTACTTTTCATCATCTAAAAATCTTTAGAAAATTTTACATCAGCAGATGCCATCTAACTTCACTTTTAGATGATAAGTGAAGCAGGGATAGATACATCACAGTGGCTAAAGTGATGTACACTTTACCGCTTCCTAAAGTGATGTACACTCCCACAAAAAAATGAAAAAAATATATGAAAATATTTGAAAACAAAGAAAATATTTGTCTCTCACTTATTTGCAGTGGATCTGCTAGTCTCGTTTCTTGTAGATTTAAGAGCATACATTATACAAAACAATGTGGGTGATTATTTTTTATAGCTAGCCTGTCATTTTTGAAACTTTATGGTATTTTTATGGAGTCAAAATCCAATCTTTCCTTTTCTTGGTTTGAGGTCTTAGTTAGAATGACCTTCCTTCTAAGCCAGTGGGCTCCACAATTCTGTAAGATAGTGCTTTTTTAATTAAATATATAAGACTTTTTATAAATAAAATTCTATATAGCTGAAAACATATAAGAATATAACCCTCCCCATTAAACTTACTTTTCTTTTCCAGCCAGTCTTGAAGCATATTTGGTATACCACAGAGCTACATTAAATCCCATGGAAATCAACTCAAAAACAGCATCCTGTTGGGCACTAAAATCATAAATATAATCATTAGATTTTTTTTTTTTTGCCACACCTGGTGACGCTCATGGGTTACTCCTGGCTATGCGCTCAAAAATCACTCCTGGCTTGGGGGACCATACGGAACGCTGGGGGATCAAACTGCAGTCTGTCCTAGGTTATTGCGGGCAAGGCAGACATTTTACTGCTTGCGCCACCACTCTGACCCCTAGAGTCTGTCAACCATTGAGACATTTCTACAGAAAACCCAGAGTCCATCCCATTGAAAATTATTGATTACTGCTAACAGGTACAGAGAATCCAGCCCCCCTACTTAACAGAAACAGGAAGACAAGAGGCACCCATACCATTAACAATTAAGATAAATACAATGACTAGTATTAAAATTCTAGTTCTCCAAATTTATTGTACATAGAACAGCTTTAAAAATATCGATTTGTAACTTAATCCCCGAGTCAGAAAATCTGGATTTAGGTACAGAATCTCAATTTTTTGCAGCAGGACCATTGATACTTATTCCACATTTAGTAGAGTTCAGACATTACATCAAGCGAGAATGAGTAGAAGATTAAATATCCCATATCTGATTAGTGTCTGAAAGAGACTGGAGGGAAGCAGTAGGAATGCTGTTAAAAGTACAGGAAAGGGGGGCCCGGGAGATAGCATGGAGGTAAGGTGTTTGCCTTTCATGCAAAAGGTCATCAGTTCGAATCCGGTGCCCCATATGGTCCCCCGTGCCTGCCAGGAGCAATTTCTGAGCATGGAGCCAGGAGTAACCCCTG
>PVKC010032904.1:0-14119 GCA_004027635.1 Crocidura indochinensis
AGATTGCAGCCAAAGTGGGGGAAAGACATGAGTATTTGGGAACCAAGAACTGGAAAATTTATGTCCTGAACAAAGCTTTGGTCTACTCCTTTTTTATGTCTTCAAAAGCAGAAGCAAATAAAGCAAGCAAGTAAGCATGTGTAAACAAGCAAAATTACAGTTGAGGCTGAGTTATTTTAAAGAACAAAGGGATTTTCACTAATTAACTGTTTTTCTTCCATTTCCAAGCTTTAGTGATTTGGGTGCCTCTATACCCATAAATCTTCCCTACCTTGTTTTTATCTCTTGTGACCATAAATCTTCACTGTCTTGTTTTTCTCTCCTTAATGCTAGTAACACTTTGTCAGCTGTATTTCACTCCCCAGTTTTCCTCGATTTTTCACATAATCGGAACAGAAAAATGTGTAAAAGGGAAGAGAGACACAAAGACATGAGTGATGATCCACAAAAAATATTGGAGCACTCTAGACAAAAATAAGTTTAAAATATACCATTGATATTAATAATTATACAACTAATAATAATATATTTTTAAATTTTGTTTTCTGATGCTGATGCTGGGCATACAATTCAGAAATGCTAATGTGTTTGTGTGCTTCTCAGTGAACTACACCTTGTCCCAATATATCTTATAAAACTATTAGTATATGACTAGAGAGATCCTTTTTTGAAAATTTTGCATTTTACTTCATAATTCCTCATTCAAACAGCTCTATCAGTCACAGAGGTTTGCCATGCCCCTTTCTCATATGACTAGCTTTGCATCCTACCTATATGCTATCTATTATGCTTTACACACATTTGTTTGTGTTTGCTTTTTGTTTGTTTGTTTGTTTGTTTCTGGACATACCCAGATGTGTTCAGGGATTACTCCTGGCTCTGCACTCAGGGATCACTCCTGATGGAATTTGACAGACCAAATAGGACACCAGTAATTAAACTCTAGTTGTGGCATGCAAAGTGGTAACTCTACCCACTATACTATCTCATCAGCCTCAGCAAATTTTGAAAATTCCTCTTAGATAATGTATCTTAATATTTAATTTCAATGTTGTCAAGTAGGATCCCATAAAGTATATATAACTAAATTATTAAATGCTAAAATAATCAAATTTAACATTTAAATTGCTTATACTTTAGAGTTATTACAAGAATAACTGCTACAAACCATTCAGAGCTGTATATTTACTGAATTGTTTTTTGGCTGCATCTGTTGTATGTTTTGAGTCTTAGATTTTAGCTAGAACAGTCTGATACTAATTATATATTTGCCAAATGAATGCTTATGTTCTTCAACAGAACATTAAAATAGAGAAATTTTTCTCTAAAAGGCAAAGACAATCTATTGACTCAGCCAGTGACATGTTGCCTACCCTTAGGTGAGTCACTTAAAACCTCAATTTAACCTCTACTTGTCAAATGAGGAAAATAATGAGTCTCTGCCTTGGAGGAATGCTGTTTAGATTTGTATCATAATACTGCACATAACATATTCTTTGCAATTTCAAGGATATAAATGCATTTAAATACAAGTTATTTTTATATTGTATATCACATTACATCTGTTTCTCTTATGATCTGATTATATCAGTTGTAACAAAATAAAAACATAGTGTCTTATAATGCTAGAAAGTCATTCTAATGATTCTGACTATAGTATATCCTGAAGCTAAGTCAATTATTAGTTAGTAATATTGTTTTTACAAATGATCCACTATTATATGACTTCAAAAATATTTCAACAATTTATAAACCCCAGCTACTTATTGTGACCTGGAGTTCTTGTTGTACATAGAATGAAATGAATCCTGTAGGCCACACTTCTTGTATATTAGTATATCTACAAAACTATTCATAGGAATCACATTATTTAGATATATTATATAACATAATTTAATTGAATTCATATCCTTATCTGCAATAAAGTAGAAATGTCAAAAAGTCATACACCAATTTACTTTTCTTTTAGCTATAATGATATATTGGAATTTCATTTTAGCTCAAAATAATCTTCCCTTCACAGTCTAAAAGATTGCAAATTGAAAAGAAAATACAAAGAGAAAAGTACCAGTTAGAACAGATTTGATTCACAGCAAGGACTACAGGTGGAGAACATTAGGATTTAGCATCTTAAAACTGTACTGGATGAAATTAAAGAATACAAACACAAGTTTTATAAGTGAAAACATAGACAAAAACAAAAAATATAGTAACAAGGCACAATACACAAAATAGATTTACAATAATATTGTTGGATAAATAGTATATCAGTTAGAAAATTTGCATTGCAAAAATTTTACTGCTATTTTGAATGAAGTCATCTTATATTTGTAGTGTATCTTAGTTCAGATGACAATTTAAATAAATTTTAATGCATATTATTCTTAGATTATAATATAAAAGTCAGTACTTGCAAAAGCAACCTAGACCAGTTTAGAGTAATAAAAATGTGTATTATTGTTCTAAATTGCTCTAGACTGTACCTTAAACCAGATCTGGGATCAAACTTAATGTTCATTCAAAAAGAAAAAAATAGATAATCCATTAGTAAAATAAACAATAAAGGAGTAATATAACGAATGAAAAATTACATCAATGCATCAAAAAAGAATAAAAATGTTGTACGTGGTCGCCCTGGGTTGAATCCCCACTTCTCATATGCAGCCACCCTATGCACAAGCCTGCCAGGAGTGTATCCTCTTCACGAATTCAGGAATAAGCCCTGAGCATTGCTTGGTATGCCTTCTGCAAAAAATAAATAAATAAATAAATAAATAAATAAATAAATAAATAAAGTAAAAGGCTGAACATAAAAAATATGCTCTCTCTTACCTTGTTTATGTCAGAATTCTGAATTAGTTGTTAACACACTTCCTGCTCAGTGTTTTATAGAAGCCAAAAACATGAGTAATAAGGCTAGATAATACTAACAAAAAGCCTACTTTCATTATATTGCTTTGTTTTGGTTTTGTTTGGCAAGATTTAAACTCTATAAGGAATCTATAATCAAAACCCAAGGAGCATACAGTGATTTTTGTAATATATAATGTGAAATTTACTTATGTTCTTTTTAGTTACAAAGACATCCTCAAAGTCTAGCAAACATTAATTGATTATAACCTATGCTTGTAAATTATTCTGATGAGTTGTTTAGCATTTGCTAGTGGATGGAGAATTATCAAGAAAATCCGGGGCCCAGGAGATAGCATGGAGGTAAGGTGTTTGCCTTTCATGCAAAAAGTCATCGGTTTGAATCCCGGTGCCCCATATGGTCCCCCGTGCCTGCCAGGAGCAATTTCTGAGCATGGAGCCAGGAGTTAACCCCTGAGCACTGCCGGGTGTGACCCAAAAACCAAAAAAATAAAATAAAATAAAAAAGAAAAAGAAAATCCTATTAATCAAACAAAAATTTTATTTAATTTTCCACAATTCACAAAAAAGGGAAATTTTAAATAGAACTAGTATTTGATTTTGCCAAAGTGAGGAAACCTCCATTAACTCTCAATTTTGGGAGTTTAAAGGACTTCTTGGCTAACAAGTACATTTATACACAGGAACTATAATGTACTCCATTTCTACAGAGACCAAAGATCATCTCTGAATTAAGCCTATCTATTTCTTCATTTGACTACTCATTGGTAGCATTTAGCATAATAGTTGTAATTTATCTTAATTCTGTGGGCCTCTCTAGCAAACATATTGCCCAAAGAATCTAGAATTTCTAAACAAATAGGACAAAGATATAGATGACAATGTCTCTCTTTTGGCTTCTGAAATAGAAATGGAGGAATCATAAAATTCAATTTAATCTTAACCAAATTAATGAAATGATATTATGTTTAATTTTATTTAAAATAACCTTGATTTTTTTTTTTTTTTTTGGTTTTTGGGTCACACCCGGCAGTGCTCAGGGGTTACTCCTGGCTCCATGCTCAGAAATTGCTCCTGGCAGGCACGGGGGACCATATGGGGCACCGGGATTCGAACCGATGACCTTTTGCATGAAAGGCAAACGCCTTACCTCCATGCTATCTCCCGGACCCCGATTTTTTCTTATTCTTATATGTATAATTCAACCTACTGGTAATGATATTTCTTAGAGTTAGGTTAAAATTGTAGTTTGTCTAGCTACCGTTAATTGACCTATATTTTAAAAGAAGCAGGAAGAGTAATATCAATACAAGAACTTTTTATATTTAAAGCCTCCATTTTAATCTTTAAAATTTAATATTTGATTTCTAACTTTATTGCGTCTACTTGGTGATTTGATTATATACAATGTTTAGCTTGTTATATTTTTTTGTTTGTTTTTGTTTTTGAGTCACAACCGGCCCCGGCAGTGCTCAGGGGTTACTCCTGGCTCCCTGCTCAGAAATCGCTCCTGGCAGGCACGGGGGACCATATGGGGCACTGGGATTTGAACCGATGACCTTTTGCATGAAAGGCAAATGCCTTACCTCCATGCTATCTACCGGGCCCCAGCTTGTTAGATTTTAACAGCTACACAAATGTCTGTTTTCCTTTTGGGCTACTATCTTGTCTCTATAAGTTTTAGGTTAAAACAGGAAAGCAATTAAACCCTATTGGAAAAGTCTACCACAAAAATTCATATACTGCCACTAGGCAATTAAAATAATGACTTTAAGGTTCCCAATAAACATTTTTGTCATATGAATGTTTTGCAACACAGTCAATGAAATAGAATACACACATATGTTATTGATAACAGCTACTATCTAAAAATAGGAGATGGACACAGAAGAGAATATAAACTCTCATTGAGTGTCTTTCAGATATCTGAAATTAAAATAACTAAAATATGAACAACTGTAGAATCACAGAATACTGGAGGTAGCTTGCATTTAGAAATTATAAACAAATGTAGTCTTATGCCATTTATGTCTAAAGGAATTATTTTTATAACTTAAAGTAATATTTAAGTTATGAAGTAATTAAACCTCAAAAATATAGCTTTGAAACCAAATGAATATAAAATGGTGAGAAGGCTTAACACCTTATTTTTTCTTCTAAAATAGGTATATTTAACTTTTTCTTCTATAAATTTAACTCTTGATTGGCACTGGTATTTGACCAGCAAAATAAAAACAAATTAAAATTTTCAGATTACTTTGGGATGATATATTTTAAAACTACACCTTCAGAACAATAAATAAATATAAGAATAAGATTTTAGAAAATAAAAAAGAAAATAACAAAAATTGTTTGATATCCTAAAGGTCATTTGAAGCATTTGTGAATTTTCATATTTCTACACCCTGCTATATATACATTACCAAGAAGTCATTAGGTTTAGATTTCAGTAATAACTCTGGTGACAAAATTTTGCCTAAAAGAGTAAATTTTAAATAGGATATTGTCAATGCCCCATTCAGAGATCACAAATTTGTTGGATGAGATAGTAGCATCTTTTTTTCTTTTCAAAAAATATGGAACGCTTCACGAATCTGCGTGCCATCCTTCCACAAGGTCCATGCTAATCTCTGTATCTTTCCAATTTTAGTATATGTGCTGCCAAAGCGAGCACGGGATAGTAGCATCTTAAAAGTTCAGCATTAGGAAGACCTCAGGCCTAGTGTTTTTTTCTTTTCTTCTCTCTTTTTTCTCTTTTCTTTTCCCTCCAAAGGACAAGATCAATATAATAGCTAAAATGGTAATCATTAAAAACAAACAAAATCAATTATAAAAACCAACAAGACCTGTACAAGCTACCTTACTAAAATGAATACTTAACAAAAATAATTGAACTTATTTTTTATTATATATAATTTTTATTTTGACCATATTGGCTTATACATCTTTCACAGTAATATTTTAGGTACATATTAACATTGAATCAGGGGGATTTCCATCACCAACTTTGTCCTTCCTCCACCCCAATTCCCATCCTGCATCCCATTTTCCCCACCCTCACCC
Source organism: Crocidura indochinensis (assembly GCA_004027635.1). Lineage (NCBI taxonomy): Eukaryota > Metazoa > Chordata > Mammalia > Eulipotyphla > Soricidae > Crocidura > Crocidura indochinensis. The sequence continues at coordinate 5,935 of PVKC010032904.1, forward strand.
CTCGGGCTGCTAGAGTAAGTGGTCCCCTCTGTGTCTAGCTTACTATTAGTGATCATAATCTGTTTGGTCCTGGTACCCTCCCTTATTTCCCCCTCTATTTGAGAGCCAGAGCTAGATAGTTTGAGTTATGTAGTTTTGTTTAAAGAAGAGAAAATCAATAAAATGAGGTAAAAATCAAATAAGTCGAAAATTGGTGTAGTCATTCTAGAGAGGCACAAACTACTAAAGATGTTAGAAAATTTTCTTGGTATCACCACAAAAATCTATGTTTCTTATTACCTCTGGAACACAATATCCCAGGGCCCATGGTAGTGGATGTTTCCTATATTTGTCTACACATCTGTCTACTGAATTTGCTCCATAGGTAAAAAGACTATCTAACATACTGTATATTTTTATTCTATATGATGCACCTGACCATAAAATGCACATTGTTTTTATTTATCTTATTTTAGAGGTTTTTTAAATATAATTTTTATTTTAATCATATTGGCTTACATGTTGTTGACAATCATATTTTAGGTATGAATTAACATAAATCAGGGGAACGCCCATCACCAAATTGTCCTCTCTCCATCTCCGTTCCCGTCCTACTTCCCATATCCTCTCCCCTACCCACCACCCAGGGTTGCTAAAGCAAGTGGTCCCCTCTGTGCCTAGCTTACTACTTAGTGGTCTTACACTTGTTTGGTTTTGGTTAACCCCTTTCCTCCCCCAATTGGAAGGTGGGAATAGTTAGTACAAGTTATGTGGTTTTGTTTGAAAAAGAGAAAATTAATAACCTGGAGAGAGAGTAAAAAGATAGAAGAAAACAAAAGGATAAATAAAAAATAAATAAACAAAGGGGCAACACTTAGGGTTTACTTCTGGCTCTGCGCTTCTAACTAGAGGGGCCATATGGAATGTCGGAATGGAACCCATGACTGTCCTAGGTTATCGTGTGTGACACAAACACCCTACCGCTGTGCTACTACTCTGGCCCCTAAAAAGACGCACATAGTTTTTAGATGCTCTACTCTCCTACATTCAGGCTTCATCTCCAGGCACATTCACTCCGTAAGGCGAATGCTGAATCTTTTGGGGGAAAAGGTGCTCTTATTGAAAAATAAAATTGAGGACTCAGGTATTTTTTGTTATATACCGTTATATGTCAACCCAAACATTAGTCACTGCAACTTTAGACTAAAGATTTCACCAGGGAGAATATCTTTACTACTTCTGGTTTGTGATTCTGAAGGGTCAAAAGATGAGTTGACTATGACTTTTTTTTTCAACCTTGAAATGAAATACTGATTTCTAAAGAGAGTACAAGAGGAATGTGACTGTGTGACTACTAATGCATTAAATTAAAGTTCTCTGCACTTGTTATCTATATTTGCCAGAAATGACTCAAGTACTAGATGCAGCTAGAATGTGGGATAGGGATTATTTCATCTTTTAAATTATAAGGAAAAGATTAAAATTCTAGCCTACAAGCATGTAATATAATGTATGTAATATAGAAATGATTAAACTCTTGCTCTGCAGGGGATATAAATTCCTATCTGCAAGCCTGTACTTTTTGAGCAATCATTTGAATTGAAAAAAAAAAAACAAAATTCTAAGTGCAATGAATTAACATAAGTAAATGTTTCTCCTTTAGGATGACTTCTGCTCACATATCACAGATATATAACTTTGTTTGGAAATAATTTTATTATCACAGTTTAAAGAGACAAAATGGCATTTGGTGATTAAATAGAAGCAATACTGGTAGGCACCATAAAATTTATAAAACAATGCTCCTGTTCCAATGCTAATGATGTTGTGAAATACTTCAATAAATTCAATATATTATCCTAGTACTAAGTAATAAATAGATATAATAAATTTCCTTTATAAAATGGTCAGAAAAATAATATTGCAAAGTTTTTGACTGAATAAGATCAATTATATAATAAAAGTTATTTGATTATATATATTTTTGTACATTTTTAATTAAGTTTAATTTTCAAGATACTGGAGAAGAGTAATGATAATCTGTAACCTTATTTACTTTATTCTGTAAGGTGAATAATTTTGTAGCTATATCCAACTTAGGGTTGTACTGCCAATACTCAGAGGATCCTATATGATACTGGGGATCAAATATAGGTTGACCATATGTCAACTTTATGTTCTACTTAATATAACATAGATCTAGCACTGTGACATTATTTTCTATTCTGTTTTAATTCCCACATATATAGTGTGATCGTTAGGTTGCAACATGCTTGAAATACATCAGCCTCAATTAACAAAAGTGCAATGAAGAATGGTATTGTTCTTCCTTTCCCCAGGTGAATTTGCATGGCTCAAACCCAGAACACAAGTCATGTGCTCTGCTTTGCGATATTCTAGTAGAGAAAAACATATCATCCCACAATAAATCTTTGAGAAAGATTAATTTCGGTGTGGATGGATTCTGCAAAGTGAGTGGAAAAAGTTTGTGAATATTTTTTTTGTAGTTTTGGGTTTCTTTTTTTTTAATATAATTTAATTTTTTGTTTTTGTTTTATGGCCATATGGAGCAATGATCAAGTTACTTCTGGCTGTGCACTCTATATCACTCCTTAGGGACAGACTGGTAGCATAGACATTTAAATGTGGCTGTCCCAGGACAGACCCATCCACAGCATCCCATATGGTTCCCCAAGCAATTACTGGGTGCACAGCCAGGAGTAACCCTTGATCTCTCTGGTGTGGGCACAAAACAAAAACAAAAACAATCAAAAAAGAATCACTCTTGTTCATGCTGTGAGGATCCTATGGGATGCAGGCAAGTTCCCTACTCACTGTAACATATCTCCAGCCCCTGAAGATAGATTTTGTGAAAGATATTCATGAGCAAACTTTAACTGTTAGATCTTCACAATATGTAAGCCTAATATACTGATATATTTTCAGCTCATCAGATTCTGCATATTTTTCTTTCCTGATGCTCTCCCTAACTACCCTTCACTACATTTGTGAATGTCCTCTAATTTTATTAACCTAAAATGTCACTTGAAATTATCCATTGATTTGCTGAGTTATGCTATGTCTCTCCAATACATATAGAATATCCTCATATTAGTAATATACTAAGAAATATTCCGCGGCCAGCACGATAGCACAGCAGTAGGGTGTTTGCCTTGCTCATGGCCAATTCAAGACAGACGTGGGTTCGACCCTAGGCATCCCATATGGTCTCCCAAGCCAGGAGCGATTTCTGAACACATAGTCAGGAGTAACCTGTGAGCATCACAGGGTATGGGCCAAAAAAGAAAAGATAAGAAATATCATTCTGTTTGATACTTGCTTGATTATTTGTCCAGCCACTAACAAAATAAGAAGGCTATATTATAATTTTCCCATGTCCCTGATAGAAATCTGTACATAAGCTATAAAGTTATTCATTAGATGGTACATTTAGCTTCAGAGACCTGAGAGGTAAGGCATTTGCAGAAGGATGGCAGAAGGATGGCAGTTTGAATCCTGGCAGCCCATATGATCCCCTGATCATTCCAGGACTGATTTCTGAGTGTAGAGTTGGGAGTAACCCCCTGAGTGCTGCCAGGTATGACCCTAAAAACAAACAAACAACAACAACAAAGAAAATGTATCTTCAATAAAAAATATACATAAAAATAGTATTTCCTAATTTTGTTAGCTACACATAAAGTGATTCATAGATATTGGAATTCGAATGTCTTATTTTTGTATTATTTGTTTTATATATTTTTTCTTTTAACTTAGAAAAGGAAATAAAAATAATTTGCAAGTTATGTTACACACTGTAGTCACTTCTCGATAATTAGCACCATCTGGGGGTCATCATATACTGCTTTCAAAACTGATGTGTTGTGGTTACTTTGTTTGTATTCTTGGTACTATTTATGTTGTGATTGTAAATGTCAAAATAGCAATTTTTAAAGAAAAAACTGGAAGAAATTATTTTCAACAAAAATAGGTCAAGATAACACTGACATTGTCAAGTGGATAATTACGTTAATTTGGTAGATCATTCAAGCTTAGACTGTAATTTGAAGAAAGGCTTTAGTTTATCCAACATTTGGTTAGCACCTGCTCTGTATAAATAATGTGTAACATGCTGTATAGGAAGAAAAAAATAAGCAGGATACTTTTTTAAACTCTAGAACTAGTATGTTTTGCTTAATATCCATGTATATATATTTGTTTAAATTCTTAACCTTTTGTATTTTAATTTTATACTTCATCAACACATATAGTGATATTATGTGGGGAAAATGTTAAAATTTATCTGGGATTGTTAGTGATTCAAAACTTTGATTATTCTTAGTGCTACTTTACAAAGTAGGAAAAATTTCATGATTTTTAGGAGCATAAATTTATCAAGAGGTAACCATAATGTACTTTTGAGAATGATAAAATAATAATTGATCATTAGTAAAATTGACCAGAAGATATTCTGAGAAAAGTCATGCTAGAGCTAAACTACTGAGAAGTTAATTTCTCAGATAAATTCATATTACAAGTATGTGTGGGCAAAGGTTTTAAACATGGAATACAGGGCTGGAGAGATAGCACAGTGGTAGGGCATTTGCCTTGCATGATGCTGACTCAGGTTAGATCAGGATTTGATTCCAGCATCTCATATGGTTTCCAGAGCCTTCCAGGAGCTATTTCTGAGTCCAGAGCCAGGAGTACCTTCTGAGCACTGCCAGGTATGGCCCCAAGACAAATAAAACAAAAACAAAACAAAAAACCTACACACATAAAATAGATATATAGAAAATACTTTTACTTGTGTTCAGATAAGCAACTCAATCAGCATTGAAACCTGAGGGGGAAAAATAGATAATAATGTGACACTATTGTCTAAAAGAGATATGCTGTCACTGCATAATTTAAAATGAAGAAGAAGAAGATGATGAAGAAGAAGAAGAAGAAGAGGAAGAAGAAAAGAAGTAGAAGAAGAAGAAGAAGAAAAGAAGTACAAGAAGAAGAAGAAAAAGAAGAAAAGGAGAAGTACAAGAAGAAGAAGAAAAGAAGTACAAGAAGAAGAAAAAGAAGAAGAAAAGGAGAAGTACAAGAAGAAGAAGATTAGAAACTACTTTTAAAATAAGAGTAATATTCAACATAAAGTATCTTCTTGTGAATATTGATGGTTCATATCCATTAACCATTCAGTTTAATTACACTTACATTGCATCCCCTACTACTTTGTCATTTTTTTCTAGGAGTATTTAATGGTAACTCAAATTACACATATCTACTCTAACAACTGGTTTTGTAAACTCTGTTCTATTGTCTAGAGAAATGTTTTATTTTCATTGGTTCTATGAAAATGTATATGAAATTTATACTGGTCAGTCTGTTACCTTTGGACACATATGAATCCCATTGTGTTGACTTTGCTTGTTAGGAATAAAATCCTCTCACAATTGACAGATGAATCATATAAAATGATACATTAGAGGAAAACAAGATCCATACTTAATATGATTTATATTGATATCCTATATATCAGCTCCAATATTATATGCTTAAAATTTTACTTTAAGGCAACTTCATAACTAACTTGCCAAAGCCACTGTCCTTAAAGACAGTGTCCAATATACTCAGACTTGTGACTCGCTAGCATACAGCAGGCATAGTAATTTTGTATAGAAATTCATGTCAATATTTTTACTTCACTAGAAAAGCAGAATATGATCACAACTATATTATCATCAGGGAATGAAAAAAATAAGCATGCAAATATTCTCCACTGTTCATCCAAAAATAACTTAGTCACACCAGATAGTTTAATATTAAAAAGATTCAGACATTTCCCATAAATGTTATTGAGATTTAGCACGGTTGCTAGACTTAGTGATAAAATTCTTCAATTTTTCTCAAGTTACATTCACACAGATTGGGTAGTAACAAAGTTGAATACTGTAGTCTTAAATGAATAGAGGTCTATATCTTCCCTATATAATTTAGAAAAAGATAATAACTAAGCATAAAAAGAGGTCATAAACATATTAATTTACACCTAAGAAAATCAGAAAAAAATTATAACCATGATAAACAAATTTTATCAGATAGGCAGAGTAAACATAAGTATTAAAACTATTGTCTTAGGAAAGAAGCACTTTTGTATACTACTTTCAGGATAAAATGCGATAGCATCCATTATACAAAAATTTGGCTCTCTGCATCAAGTTTAAAATGCACATAACTCTAAAGTATTTATCCTAGAAGTGTACTTCAAATAAAAGACCAGGGGAGTTAATGCATATATGTTTATAACACCAAGTACTTGGAAACAATTTATATGCACATCAAGTGAGAGACTGTTAAATTATCATGGCACCTATTCAATAGAATAATAAACAGGCATTAAGAAAGAAGAGGTGATTGTGAATACACTGATCATAAATAGCTTCAAAGATTTATTGTTCAGTTACAAAATGGCAGGAAACTTTGTCTAGTAAAAGTAAAATATTACTATACAATTTGAAATGATAATTTCATATATGTTTGTAGTTCAGTAAAATAGCTTTAGATGATATTTTCATTAAAATGAACAACTAAAGTTTCAAATGGAAAATTGAATGCTAAAATGACAGTGGAAAAACAATCATTTCCATTGTGCACATTTTTATCTATTTATATTACATGTTATATTTACAACTTATTCAAAATTCTGAATATAACTTTCAGAAAAAATGAAATATTGAGTGTTATATACTGATTCCTTGCAAATGTAAATAGTATAAATGGCAAAAATTTTAAACTGAAAATATAAAGGGTGGGGTCAAAAGACAGTGTCAGTGGTATAGTGGTGAGCTACCTGTCTTTCAAGCAGTTCACTGGGGTTCAGTTTCCTGCCAATACAACAGGTATTTTATGGGCTAGAGTGATAGCACAGAATGTAGGTAATTTGCCTCATACATGGCTGACCCAGGTTGATACCTGGCATAACATAGGGTCCCCAAAGCCTGCCAGAGTGATTTCTGAGCACAGAAACATGAGTAACAACTTAGCACCCCGGAAATACCCCAAAATAATAATAATAATTAATAATAACAAAATAAGTTATACATAAAATAAAGGTACTGGGGTGGAGAAATAGTAACAAATATAGAATATTTGCCTTGAACAAAGCGACTTGGATAACTCCGTTTACCACCATTCTAAACTGCCAGGGATTATTCCTAAATACACAGCCTGAAGTAAGCCCCAATCATGCACACACAACACACAAAACATATAACATATATCCTCACAACACACTTAATTTCAAGTTTAAATATAAATTCATTGATTTCCATACATTTCAAACCTGAGTTTAGGTTATAATATTTTATATCTTCATTTTGTTTAAATATTTTCTTTATTTAAAGTTTTGTTGTTTTATTCTGGTTTTGTTTTTCTTGGGGGGGGATCACAGCCCGTAACACTATAGGGTTCCACCTGGGTATGTGCTCAAAAATCGCTCCTGGCTTTGGGGACCATATGGGATGCTGGGAATTGAACCACGGTTGCTCCTAGGCTAGTGCGGGCAAGGCACTAACAATATGACTGATTAATTGATATTTGCATTGCAGCAATTATTGATTTAATTAATTGGCAGTAAAAACGTTGTGGTGGAATGAAAACCATTGGAAAAGGAACATGAGACTCTAATGCATGTAAGTGATCCTTGATTCAGAAGATTCCCAGTAACTTTGAGGTAGATGCTTCTAACATAGTTTCATCTATTTTTTTTCTTTAGCATGTCTATTGCTTAGCTTATTCATTCATTTATAAAATCATTCATACATTATTTTTGGCTCATGTAATTCTAAGGCACTGTGAATAACAATACTGTTAATGATAGTTTATTTCTTACTACTTTCCAGCATCACACTCGCCACCAGTGTGTCCATTTGCATGCCCCATTTTCTAGGTGCCTTTCACATCTCCCCTGTCATAGTAAATTCTGTACTGTATTTTCAGGTAGTTTTCAACCAGTTCTGGTGGTTTAAGAACCAAGTGTATACATATCCTCTTCCCCCACTCCCTTCCCATGCCCTTCTGTTCCCTCTGCTCTTCTCTTCTCCTCCACACATTGTCCTCTCCTCACCTCTTCTCTCCAATCTTATCCTAACCCCTCTGTTCAATTAAATTTCCTTCCTTCATCCCTCCTTCCCTCCGTTCCTCCCTTTCCTTC
>PVKC010032905.1:0-14115 GCA_004027635.1 Crocidura indochinensis
TCGATTTTTAACACCTGGAATAGTATTCCTGACTCATATAATCAACTAAAAAAGCTAGCGTTTGCTGTTCTTTCCTTGTTTGGGTCTACATATTTATGTGAACAATCATTTTCAAGCATGAATCTTATCAAGAGTAAATTGAGAAATCGACTCATCAATGAGAACGTGGAATAGTGCCTAACATTAAAAACAACAACATACAAACCTGACTTACTCAAACTATCCAAGGAAGTGCAAGGCCAAGGCCACTGTTCACATTAGTGTTTGTAACTTTGTCAGTCATTGTCAGGATGTAATTTTCTCTACATTGTAAGGCAAATTTTATGGAATTTAATGTTTTTCAATAAATAATATCATTCTAAAGTTTTTGTTTTATTAGTTGTGTTATTTGTATTTTCCCGACTTATGTGGATACTTGCATGCAGAATATTCTCAATAAAAGCATATTAAAACTAAAAACAGTGTACCATCCTATGTATTTTCAGTTTTAAAAATGTGGCTCTCGGGGACGGAGAGATAGCATGGAGGTAAGGCATTTGCCTCTCATGCAGATGGTCGTTGGTTCGAATCCCGGCATCCCATGTGGTACCCTGTGCCTGCGAGGAGCGATTTCTGAGCATAGAGCCAGGCGTAGCCCCTGAGCGCTGCCAAAAAATAAAAAATAAATAGCAAAAAAAAAAACCCCAAAAAACAAAAAAAAATGTGGCTCTCAAAATAAATTTCAACCGTGGTCTTGGCGAGATTTAGCTCAGTTGAAAAAAAAAGGTTATCGACCACTGCCCTAGGAACACAAAAACACACACAAAAAAGTCTCTTCCTCACACCTATATTCATTGCAGCACTATTTACAATAGCTAGCTTGAATCTGGAAACAACCAAAATGCCTTTCAACTGAGGAATGGCTTAAAAAAAAGGGGGGGGACGGGGTAAGGTGCCTGCCTTGCCTGCCCTGGGACAGACCACAGTTCGATCCCCCAGTTTCCCATATGGTCCCCCAAGCCAGGAGCGACTTCTGAGCGCATAGCCAGGAGTAACCCCTGAGTGTCACTGGGTGTGGCCCAAAAACCAAAAAAATAAATGTGGCACATATACACAATGGAATATTATGCAGCTATCAGCAGAGATGAAGTCATTAAATTGCCTTATATATGGATGTACATGGAATCTATTATGCTGAGTGAAATAAGTCAGAGGGGGAGAGATAGACACAGAATAGTTTCACTCATTGTAAGATTTAAGAAAAATAAAAGACATCTTTATAATAATACCCAGAGGCAATAGAGATGGGGGCTGGAAAGAGTGACCACAATATGAAGCTTACCACAAAGAATGGTGAGTGAAGTTAGAGAAATAACTACTCTAATAACTACCATGACAAGGGTAGTAAATGAGTTAAATAAAATGCCTGTCTGGAATATAGGCAGGGGTTAGAGGAGAAGGGAAGAGGGGGGTCATTGGTGTTGAGAAGGTTACTCTGGTGAAGGGGGTATTCTTTTTATATAACTATAGAGCCACTGCTCTGACTCTATAAATCAAATACAAACGTGTTTGAAATCATGTTGCTTAAATAAAGATATTATAAAAAAGAAAAAGGAAAAAATTATTTTGATCAATAGAATTAATATATTTAAAAAATAAACAGAAGTCGTGAGCTCAAATCAAGATTTCAACATTCCATTTCAGTTGGGTTTGTATAGCAATTGCAATGCAAATAAAGCTATGCCAAATATTTTAAACAATATAATTTAGTGGAGTTCTGATAAATAATAATACTTGGGGAGGGTTGGAGAGGTGGCATGGGGTAAAAGGCATCTGCCTTGCTCGCACTAGCCTAGGAATGACTGCTGTTTGATCCCCAGCGTCCCCTATGGTCCCTCAAGCCAGGAGTGATTTCTGAGCACATAGCCAGGAATAATCCCTGAGAGTCACTGGGTGTGGCCCAAAACCCAAAAATGATAATAACAATACTTGGGGAGAATTACTTTGGTTTGAGCTTAAGAGATAAAATATTCCCATTTTTAGTCTCTTTTTGGCTATTCAAAGTGTTAAAATAGAATATCATATTATATGAAGTAAGACTGAAGTAGAAGGATAATAAAAGATGATGTCACTTATATATGGTATTTAGAATAACTGCATAAAATGCAATGGCTTAAATGGGGGTTGTTGAGAACAGAATATAGTGAGGAGAAGAAAAGACATTGGAGGAAGGGAAAGATACATATGAATGACAGGGAACAGGAGCTAAGGAATTTCATATCCATTGGTAGTTCTAAGAAGGAACAGAAGTAAATATCCAATCTATAGTGAACAACAATCAAAAATTAGCAACAAAACTTTAAAAAGTGCCTGCTATTATGCTGAGTGAGATAAGTCAAAGAGAGAGAGAAAGATGCAGAATGGTTTCATTCATCTATGTGTTTGAAGAAAAATGAAAGACATTCTTGCAATAATTTTCAGAGACAAAAGAGAGGAGGGCTGGAAGGTCGAGCTCAGCTCATGAAGCTCACCACAAAGAGTGATAAGTTTAGTTAGATAAATAACTACATTGAGAATAATCCTAACAATGAGAATGTATGAGGAAATACAGGCAGGGGTGGGTTGGGGAGGAGGGAGATTTGGGGCATTGGTGATGGAAATGTTGCGCTGGTGATGGGGGATGTTCTTTACATGGCAGAAAACCAACCACAATCATGTTTGTAATCAAAGTGTTTAAAAATGCTATTTAAAATATTTAAAATGTTATTTAAAATATAAAAGATATAAAAAAATAAAATTTAAATAAAATTTTTTAAAAAAGTGCCAGCTTTGATGACATGGTAAGACAGGTGGTGTGGCTTGGGGTGGACTCTGAGAACATTGGTGTAGGGAAGTTGACATGGTGGTGAGATTGGTCCTGAAACACTGTGTGTCTAAAACCTAATGATGAATAGATTTTTAAATCTGCAAATATACATCTTATCTTAAGTATTTTTCTTGTTTCATATTACGTAGTAATATAGTATATTAAGTTAAATCAATAGGAAATTAAGATCAATTATTTAAATTAGATTTAAATTGAGAGTAATTATACTTCTATATCATAAAAGCATAAAGACAATGAAGCTTCAGGTAAATAAAATAAATATGGAAGTTTCAAATAAAATATATCTATATTTTAAAATCAGGAACTTTAGTTTACTTCTACAACTGAAAAATGTACAGGGAAAGGCTCCATCCACTAAGAATAATACTTTGAATGTTTATTTTTTATATTATTTATCATCTTCATAAAGGAGATTAAAGCAATAGGAGATAAAATCCTATAATTACTTTATATTCAATGAAAATGTAGCGATCTTTAAAGCTACATCAAACAGTTTATAATCCCAGATTTTATTAACAAAATAATGCTCAAATTTCTTGTGAAAATGAGTATTTTCTAATTCAATAAAAGATATTTTAGGCAGTGAATTACAAAGTAATTGAGACTAGAGTTTAAGATATCCAATGCTTCAATTGTACCCACCACAAGTGTTTGCATTGCTCCACTAATCACCCCAGGTTCCCTCCGACCTGACAGACATATCTGAAGCTTCGTTAGTGTATTTTCGCTTACAGTAGTGTTGACTCTAGTAATTTCAGGACAAAAATTATGCTTTGGATTTTCAGAACAAATGCTCATGTGGTTTGAGAGCAGTTTCTGTACAAGTAGCTGGAGTGTCCCATAAAAGATAACACTGACTACCAACACACAAAATGAGCAGATGAAAAACTAGAGGTATTAGTTACTTCTCTCGGCTGAACCCATGTCCCAAGAGTATTTCTGATCTATTCTCTATATGATTTTACCAAAAATGCAACACCTGGTGCTGTGTCCAGCATCCTAGAACAGAAATTCGTGCTCTGTTTAGCAGGTTTCTAGGTGGTGAGTTACCTTCTCTCCTTATCTCCAGTGTCCTGGAGTAGAACAAAATAGATTCAATGTTCTGATTTGTAAATGCTGTCACACAATGTTCCACCCCAACCAGGATGCTCCCGACCAAATGCAATCCTTACAAGGTTTATGAGTCTATTACAAGGTGTATGAGTCTATTATTAAAAGGATCATTTTTTTACACATTTGTAACCCATCCTTACAATTCCAATGTACAACCAGACAAAGTTCTGACCCCAACATAAAGTTGTTGCTTCCACTGGCAACTTTGTGTTTTACAAAATAGAAAGTACCCTTAGCATAAATATGTATCCTATAAAAGGCGTTTTTGAAGAATTTGCCTTTACACTTTCCTGGGAAAGAATCACAGAGCATCATACTGGATAAAACTATTGAGTGTAGAATTCAATTGCAAACTTTGTGTTGTCAGAAGAGAAATGTTCAATATTGAAGCCAAAACAAAATGAAACCAAAACAAAAATATTATCCTTTATCAAATAAGTGTTCTGTTATTTCTTTGCCTTTGCTTTTTGATTTGTTTTTTATTATGGCAGAGAAACTGGTCCTCACTAAATTAATTGAAAGTCCCAAAAGGAGGAGGAGAAGGATAGAGAGACAAATAACAAAAGACAGAGTCAGAGAGAAGATTGTTTGAACAGCTGTGCAAAAGCGAAAATAAATAAAAAACAGAAAAGCAAACTTTTTGAGATAAAGGAACAAGAGAAATTTGGAGAACTGGAAGACCAGCATTAGTTGTAATTGTCTGTGCTAATCCTATGATTTAACTGTAGGAATTTTTCCTTCTCTTAGATATCAATCAGTTCTGAAAAATAGTTTCAATGTTTGGCTCCACCCACTGCCATTTGACCAGTCTAAGATTGAAAATATGTAGTACAGGCCAGTTTTTTTGTTTATTTTGATGTTTGTGCCATGCACAGCAGTACTAAAGTTTACTCTTGGCTCTAAACTCGGGGAACCATATGGGGTGCCATGGATGGAAATCGGATCAGCCACATGTATGGCAAATGCTGTACTATCACTCTGGCCTCAATATAAAGGCCAATTTTGACCACAAGAGTGGAAGAGATCTAATAAAAATTCAATGACCCATCACAAGAAAAGTGGATCTAGGCCAATCAGAAACAACTGAAGTTCATGTTACCATTCTAACTATATTTTCAAGTAAAGAAATCAATTCCCTAAAGTAAAATGTTCTTCTTCACAGTCATATAGCTAGTCAATGATGGACCAGAACTAGAACATCACTTTCCCATTTTCTAGGTCCTTTCTAGGATCATTACATTTCCTTCCTTCACACTTCTGCATATCCAGTTCTAGTAAGCCTCTTTCCAAAAAACACAGTAAAATCTTGCATTATCACTTCATGCTGTGGAGTAGGATGATCTTTGAGAAATAGATCAATAAGTTAAATAACCATTTTGAAGATTGTAAAGATGTCATATAAATATCCTGAGGATGAACAGTTACCACAAAGCTGTAAAGAGTATTCTATTGTGAGTGCCTAAAACCAATACATAGGAAAATGACATTTTAATCTCAGGACTTTGACAGTTTTAATGATGATTTCAAATGCATTTCAGACAATTTTTCCAGGTTATTTATGCTGTGAAGTGCTCTGTCTTGTGAAATGTCAGATTGATCACTTTTTCAGTGAAGTTGGTAGTAATGCTTTTCTTTATTCTACTGCACTAGAAATATCCACTGAAAATCTTCAAGTTCTGTGAGGCACATTGAATTGTTTCTAGTACCCCTATTTTTCAAAGGATGAGTAACTAATGTCTCTGAAATAATATTCAACAAATTGTTCTGCTCGTAGCTTTCAAATAGGTTTACACAGTGAAGATGGGATAGAAGAGTTTTTAGTTCAAAAAATCCCTCCAGTAACCTCAATGCACTAAATGACCTCAATGTCAACTCCTTATATATGCCCTGTGGGCTGCCATATTTTTAAAAAATTACAGTAGTGATTATTCAAAGTTGTTTCTTTAGTAGTATACATTGTAAGAAATTAAAAAATTAAGGAAATTAAAATTAAAAAATTGTTTATTAGTGGCAATATCAGTATTGTTTAAGATCTTGGTATAAGACAGGATCCTGTTTATTGTCTGGAGACTGCCTATATTGCACTGGTGCCTTTAGAGTTTTCTGCTTGATAGTTTTTAATATCTTATTTTACTTACCTATTTATTTCTTTTTTGTATTGTTATGTTTTTCTTCCTTCTCCTTCCCTGATCTTAAACTGATAGATATAGCCTCCAGAAGGACTCATCTCATTTTTTATTTTTGCTTGTTTGATTTTTGCCCCATTTTATTTTATTTTATTTTATTTTATTTTATTTCCTTCAAACAGAACCACACAACTTGAACCATCTTGTTTCGTCCCACTAATGGAGGGGAAAATAATGGAGGGTAAAGAAACCAAACAGTCAGATGAACATTAAGCAGAATAAAAAAGATCAAAATTAAGCACCAAATCCAAAGCTAATGACAACAGAAACAACACCCAGTTTACAACATACTAGACACAGAGCAGATCACCTTTACTAGCAATCTGGGGGGAGGGGTAAAAGAGGGGGAAATGGGGTATATGCTGGGAACAGGGGTAGAGGGAGGACAATATTGGTGGTGGGAAGGCCCTAGATCCAATATCACTATGTACCTAAAATATTACTGTGAAAGATTTTTAATCCACTTTGATAAATAAATAAATACATTCATACATACATACATTTTTAAAAAAAGGAAAGGTAAAAAATCTTGGAACAACCTACTGTGCTGAAATTCTCAATTTAACTAATTATAATATTGCTTTTGCATGCAGTACCTAACCTCTAGCAGTCTCTATCTCTTTATTTGTAAAATAAGCAACAATAGTACTCAGTTCATAAAGATACTATGAGAATAAATTGAGTGTTTCAAACAGCGCTTTGCTCATGAAGAATGTTTTATTGTTGTTTTCATATTGATTTGTTGTGTTATATATTGTCCGTGTCTTTCCTACTCATATAACTTGAGATCTATGAGGGCAAGAACTGTATCTATTCTTTCCTCAGCATGATATCAAATGGTATAGAGGATAAAATAATATTTGTGGGTTTAAAGGGAAGATGACTAGAAGGAAAATTTTACGACTTGTAAAGAGCTTTAACATGAACTGTCACATTTGAGCTACTGATCATGTTATCAAATGGGTTTCATTCCTGTTTGTATTTTATATCAGAAAACTGAAGCTTGGAAATATTAAATGATTTGCTCAAAAAAAGATTTCAAATGTATTATGTCTGAAACCTAAACACAGCTCTTATGACCCTAAATTGCATTATTCCTGGTTAAATTTTATTTATTTGTTTCCTTCTCTAAATACTTTAGAAAAGATTTTTCTGTAAGCCTGATAATTAATGAGTTTCTTCATAGAATGGTTTTTTGGGGGGTTGGGGTCACACTCGGCCATGTTCAGGTGTTACTCCTGGCTCTGCTCTCAGAAATCATTCCTGGCAATCAGAGGGGACCATATGGAATGCCTGGATTCGAACCACCATCCGTCCTGGATTGGCTGCATGCAAGGAAAACGCCCTACCTTTGGGATATCTCTCTGACCCCCATTGCATGAATTTATATATGGTTTAAAGTGAAGGTAGATAAAGTACCTTAGTCATTTTCCCAATGTAAGATGTAATAATACTATTATGTAAATATTTAAGAGACTATTTAATGGAGCTTATTTTGTGACATAATTATAACATAAAAAATGAAGAAAATATCACAGCAAGGGAGAAAAAGGATTCACAAAAAGAATTGACTTTACATTTAAGTCAGTTTTTAATCTCAAGAAACTAAGGCATACATTCTGCAGAGTGGTGTTCCGGGTGATTCAAGAAAAGATAGTTTCACCCCAGGTCAGTATATCCCACAGATAACTTGGCCATGCCACTTTGCTCTGTGACTGCACATTTTTCTCTACTCAATGAGCCACATTGCAATATAAAAAAAAAAACACTAACAGTCACAATGGAAAAGCTGCTCAGAACCCCACCATGTTTAATGAGTGAAGGTGATAGTTCTGAAGACCTAGTCACATCTATAGACTCTGTGATAAGGGATTAAGAGAAGAAATGTTGAGGATGTTCAAGGAACTCAAAGAACACATAGGACGGACAGCCAATAAAACTCAAGAGGATATGAGAGTAGAAATGAGAAAACTTCAAACAAAAAAGACAGAACTGTAGAAAAGGTAGGTGAAATGAAAACTCATTGGAAGGAATCACCAGCAGAATGTTAACTTCTGAGGAAAGAATCAGTGAGCTCAATGATGAGCCTCATACCACCTCCAGACAACAGAAGAAGTCAAAGGAGTTGAAATAAATGAACAAAAGGTGGAAAAAACATATCCCAATTTCTGACAATAAAGTTGGATGTAGTCAAACCACCTAGAGAGTTCCTTTTTAATGCATAGTATGGTTTCTAAAATTATTGTCTAAATTTCTTAAAATATATATCTAATGTTAAATTACTTAGTATATATTTAAATTATATGTTAATTTAAATTTCCTAAATTATATAGCAAAAGGACAGTATATTTTAGAGCTATCGCAGAGTTTCTTAAATTACTGAGGTCTTATGAAGCATACATCTCCAATTTTTTTTGGGGGGGTTGGGCCACACCCATTTGACGCTTAGGGATTACTCCTGTCTATGCGCTCAGAAATCACCCCTGGCTTGGGGGGACCATATCCGTGGTCCATCCTACGCTAGCGCTTGCAAGGCAGACACCTTACCTCTAGCACCACCTTCTCAGCCCCACATCTCCAATATTTTGCCACACATTTTCATATCTTGTTTAATGAAGTTAAGGAATTATAGCTTTTTTAAAAATCTCACTTTTGTATAGAAATGCTGAGTTTCAAAGGTGATAAATTTCAAAAATGATGTAGATTCCATTTTATCTCTATCAATAATTGTAAATTAAATGAAAGTAGTAAAAATGTTGACATAAGAAAACACCAATCACAATGTAACTTTGATAGTAAGGCAAAGCATAGTTACTCATTAATAACATTGCAATTTAGAAACATAATCCATGATAACTATTTGAGCATTATTATTGTTTTCAGTAGCTAGGCTGGGCAGCCACAGAGTAAATATGGTAGTGTTAAGAGAAAGAGAAGTTAGTCCTAAGAGAGAATGCCAGTATCCTTCCGTTTGAGCAACCCACTCACCATAATCTTGCATATAAAAAGGAGGTTAGGACTCAGAAAAGTCAGCCTGAGATCTTGCACAGGTTACAAAATTACTGAACTCATCCAGAAACCTTATAAATAAGGGGATGCAAGTGGCACCAAAATTAAACAAAATAAAGAACAGCCTAAGGGGAAAAGTTACACAGTCAAAAATTAGAGAGGTGACTCTAAGATAAGTGCCTCTTGCTTTTGCAAAGTTGGCGTTACAAGCCTTTTCCCAGGCTGCATAGGACTTGGAACTCTTTATGCAATAAACATCTTCCTAGAGTGTGGCCAAGGAAAGAAACATTAAATTTTAGATGGTAAAAAGTGTTGCGATGAATATAGGTGTGAGGAAGAGATTTTTGTATTGGATTTTTGTGTTCCTAGAGTATATCCCTAGGAGTAAAATAGCTGGATCAAATGGGAGCTCAATTTCCAGTTTTTTGAGGAATCTCCATATTGTTTTCCATAAGGGCTGGACTAGACGGCATTCCCACCAGCAGTGAATTAGAGTTCCTTTCTCTCCACAACCCCACCAGCACTAATTGTTCTTGTTCTTTGTGATGTGTCCCAGTCTCTGTGGTGTTTAAATGGTATCTCATTGTTGTTTTGATTTGTAACTCCCTAATCATTAGTGATATGGAGCATTTTTTTCATGTGTGTTTTGGCCATTTGTGTTTCTTCTTTGAGATATTGTTCACTTCTCCCCATTTTTTGATGGGGTCAGATGTTTTTTGCATGTTAAGTTGTCAGTACCTTGTACATCTTAGCTATAAACCCCTTATCTGATGGGAATTGGGTGAATAGCTTCTCCCATTCTGTAGGTGGCTTTTGTATCCTAGACATTATTTACTTTGAGGTACAGAAGCTTCTCAGTTTAATATAGTCCCATTTGTGTATCTCTGCTTCAACTTCTTTAAAGAGTGCTGTTTCTTTCTTAACGTCGCCTTGAGTTTCAATGCTAAGGAGTGTTTTTCCTACATGTTGTTCTATATACCTTACCGTTTCAGGTCTGATATCAAGGTCTTTAATCCATTTGCATTTGACCTTGGTGCATGGTATTCGCTGGAGTCAGTTATTTTGCAAGTGGCTGACCAGTTGTGCCAACACCACTTGTTGAAGAGGCTTTCTAGACTCTGGAAACAACCAAGATGCCCTTCAACAGATGAATGGCTAAAGAAACTGTTATACATATACACAATAGAATATTATACAGCTGTCAGGAGAGATGAAGTCATGAAATTTTCCTATACATGGATGTACATGGAACCTATTATGCTGAGTGAAATTAGTCAGAGGGAGAGAGAGACACACAGATAGTCTCACTCATCTATGAATTTTTTATTTTCATCTTTAGGAAATGTTTCTTTTTATTAATTTTTTATTTTTAATTATGAGAACAAAGATGCAAAGAAAGAGGACAAGGTAAAGTTACAGTGGAAGGACAATCACCCGTAAACAGAATTCTCAGTAGTCCCATTGCTGATATCTTAACTTTGAACTTTCAGCCAAAGAGCATTAAGAAAAATAAAACAGAACCCATGTACAATTACTTTGTCCCTCAAGTCCCCAGATTGTAGTACATAATATTTCTTAGCAGCACACAAAGCAATCTCACCTATGAGTTTTAAGAAAAATTAAAGACATTGAAATAATTCTCAGAATTGAGGGCCGGAAGGACGGGCTCAAGATGTAAAGCTCATCACAAAGAGTGGTGAGTGCAATTAGAGAAATAACTATGCTGAGAACTATAATAATGTCAGTGAGAGAGGGATGTAGAAGGCCTGTCTTGAATACAGGTGAGGGGTGGAGAGGGAAGAGATGGGAGCATCGGTGATGGGAAGGTAGCATGGGTGAAAGGGGGTGTTCTTATTATGAATGAAAACCCAACTACAATTATGTTTCTAATCACAGTATTTAAATAAAGAAATTATTTAATTAAAATAAATAAATTTTAGATGGTCTTTATTATTATTATTATTATTATTTTATTATTATTTCCAGAGCAGATGGTTTTTCTAAGTTAAGAAGGTTCATCCTTCTACTTTCAGGATAACATCATTTAGTATTATAAGGACTTATAAGGTCTTAGTTCCTGGAATCATCACCAAAAGGCTATTCACTACATATTTGTTTGTTTGTTTGTTTGCTTTTTATTTAGCGCCTATTGGACTAGAGACAGAGATAATCCTTTTCATTTGGCATCTTGGTTTTGTTACTTCCTGAAATTCATTACCAAGGAGAATTCCCTTAAGTAAACTGCCTGCCTCAAAATACTGAAAAAAGTACTACAATAGAGGCCAGAGGGATAGCACAGGGGGTAAAATATTTTCCTTGCAAATGGATAAACCAGGTTCGATCCCCTACATGAATGCTGCTGGGTGTGCCCCCCCCAAAAAAATAAGTGCTATAATATAGTGTATGCATTATTTAATTATTTTGTGATTTTTTTTTCTGAGGAGGGGTGTACTTGGGTAACTGCTATTGGTGTTCAGGACTTACCTCTGGGCATCTCTGATGTCATGTTCAAGACATTTATAAACCACATTCAAGGATTTACCTGCTGTTTGTAATATATCTCCAGACTTTATGAATTTATTCAATATATATGCATATATGTGCTATAAAAAGCACTTATAGGCACAGTTCCTGTGAATAGTTACACTATGACAAATATTTGAACTTACAGAGTAAGATATGCAAAAAATGATCCAGAGATATGTGATAAATATCAGATAATGGTAAGTTCTATGTCCATGGAGAAAAATAATGTGAACAAATAAAGAATCAGTTATTAATATTCCTTAGATGGGGTGAGCTATTATGGAAAACTTCCCTAAAACACATTCAATTTGGTCTTGTTATCTTGGGGAAGAACACAGCTAGCAGAGCTCAGGGATTACTCCTAGTTGGTTTCTGGGAATATTATGTAATCTCAGGGATCAAACCCAGTTCTATCCCCAAGCAAAGCTAGCACCATAGCTGTTGTGCTATTGTTTCAGTCTCTAAGACATTTAAATTTGAGCAAACATATGAATTAAGTGAGCTGTGTAGGCATGCAGCATTGCTAGAATAGCATTTCTAAATATAGAAATTAAAGAAATATCATACTTAAAACAGTAAAAATGCTATGCTAGGATTGACAGGTTGTTGTGACACAGCGGTGACTAAAGTCCAGGAACCATCAGGCTGATATATTAAGTGAGGCTTTGAGGAAGAGAATAATTTGATTTCCTCTAAAAAGTATGGAGAGTTCTTAGAAGACGTGGGAGGGAAAAGGCAGGCATAATTTTTAATTTTCAAAAATTCATTTTGATTGCTTAATGGATAATGATGTCTAGGGTATAGAAGTGATAGAGGTAAAAATTGCTGCAACAGTTAGGAGACTAATGTGTGAGTCTAGGCAAACAACAAAGCTTGTAGAGGATGGGAGGTAATGACAAGAATTCAGCTTTGGAAGGTAATAAAGTTCTCTACTTATTATTTCCATCTTGGGAGGAATATGAGTGTATGTAAAGAGAAGAGAATAAAGACATTTGAAAAGGGTGCAAGAGGCATGGGTTGGGTGTCAGAGAAAGAAAAAATGAACAGACTAAGGAATAATGCTAGATTATGAGTGAGGCCTATTAAAATTAATCATCATAAGACTATCAGGAGACAAAATTGTATGCTGTTTTTTTCTAGAATCACTTTCATTTCTTCTGGGAAGGTTTCAGTTAAAAGGAATAAGGGATTTTATTAGATGACTATGGCAAACAATGAGACAAAAATAAGATTTTATCTCTGGATAAGAATACAAATTACATTGATGAAAGTCAAGGCATGCAGTGGCTGTGGAAGCAAAATTTGGACTTTAGTGGATGAATTATCCTCATCTGATCAAACTTTTATTGGAGCAAGGTATAGTTCCATTTTTCTGTTCTCTAAAGTTTGTATATCAAAGTCCTAATACCCAATTTCATGTTAAAATTTTTTAAAAATTGAATCACTATGTAATACAAAGATATAAAGATATTTATGATTGAGTTTTGAGGTAGTATTTTTATAATAGATGATGGCATGAGAAAAAAAGACCCTTACCATGACTTTTTGCCCACATATGAAGAGATCAGAAAGGTTGCTTTCTCTCTTTCTTGATCATATAAAGAGATAAGTAAGTTGGTAGTTACGGAGATAGTAGATAGATAGATAGATAGATAGATAGATAGATAGATAGATAGATAGATAGATAGATAGATAATAGATAGATAGATAGATAGATGATAGATAGGATAGAGTGATAGAATAACAGATGATAGCTTGATAGGTAGATAGATAGGTAGGTAGATATATAGATAATAGATACATAGAATGATAGATATGTAGATATATAGATAATAGATACATAGAATGATAGATACGTAGGTAGGTAGATATATAAATAATAGATATATAGATGATAGAGATAGACAGACAGATAGATAGATATATAGATGATAGATAGGTATACAGAAAGGTAGATGATTGATAGATAGATGATAGATAGATAATAGATAGATAGGTATACAGAAAGGTAAATGATTGATAGATAGATGATAGATAATGATAGATAGATAGATAGATAGATAGATAGATAGATAGATAGATAGATAGATAGATAGATAGATAGATAGATAATGATGATGATAGATAGGTAGATAGACAGATCGATAGATAGGTAGATAGACATAGATAGATAGATAGATAGATAGATAGATAGATAGATAGATAGATAGATAGATAGATAGATAGATAGATCTGTAATCCAAAAAATAATCCTCAATACAACCTGATCATGCTAGCACCCTGGTCTCAGACTTCTGACTCTGGAAACATGAGGAACAAATGTTGTTTACTTCAATTTCTAGTCTAAGGCATTTTGTTATAGCGTCCTGAGCTATATCTAAAGAGAATTATCATGATCTCTAAATAAGTGATCTA
>PVKC010032906.1:0-14158 GCA_004027635.1 Crocidura indochinensis
TTGCCCTTAGAGTTGCAGGTAGAGCATTTCCCTTGCATCCAACTGACTGGGGTTAATTCATATTTTCCCATGACTGGCAGAGCCAGGAGTAAGAGCACATAGCCTAAGCATAACTGGATATGGCTCCAAAACAAGCAAAATTAAATAACAAAATTATGTTCACTTACTATTCTTTAAAGCATAATTATGTTTGTTGCTTTGAAGTCTTTGTCTGGTAGTTTATTTAGTTTTGCTGATCTGGAATTTTCCATAGTTTCATCTTGTTCCATAATAGGGGTTAATTTTTCCATCTCCTCATTTGTGCTATTATTGTCATTTTTTTTTAGGGGGGGAGCACATGGCAGTACTCAGTGGTTACTCAGTGGTTACTCCTGATCTCAGAAATCGCTCCTGGCAGACTCCTGTGACCATATGGGATGCCGGGAATCAAACACAGGTTAGCTATGTGCAAGGCAAATACCCTATCTGCTGTGCTATCAGTCCAGCCCCCTCCTTATTGTGTTTGTTGCTGTCTTTCTTTCTTCCTTTTAGCAGAACATGTGAGTGTTTTACTATTGAAACATTTATTAGGATCTTGAGATTTTATATCCACAAACTGTACATGGATTATTTATTCAAGATAGTGAAATTATTTAATCACGAAGTAAAAGATTTTGACTTGGGACTCTTATCGAATCAGTGATCAAATCATTGCAACATAATATGAAAATTATGTGCTTTAAAACGTCTAGAGGTTGCTGTCAGACACCATGAATTACCACAGCATTATCCAAAGGGTAATTATGGAAATGAATATTTGAAAAACAGAATTCTTTTTTATAATATCTTTATTTAAGCACCATGATTACAAACATGTTTGTAGTTGCATTTCAGTTATAAAAAAAAGAACACCCCCTTTACTAGTGTAATCTTCCCACCACCAATGTTCTCTCACTGCCCTCCTCCCCCACTCCCTGCCTGTATTTGAGACAGGCATTCTACTTCTCTCACTCACTACCATTTTGCCTTTAATGTGGAGGTTAAGGGGTGGTGGGTTGGAAACAGGGCACCTATGAAGGGAAGGTCACAATGGTGGTGGGATTGTTGTTTGAACATTTAATGCTTGAAATAATTGTATTATAAATAACTTGATAAATCATGATGTTATAATAAAAGTCTTTAAAGAATTGTAAACTGGAGCCAGAGCTACAGCACAGTGGGTAGGACTTTTGCCTTGCATGCAGCTAACGCAGGTTTGATGCCTATCATCCATATGGTCCCACAAGCACAGGTAGGTTCCCCTGAGTAAGGAGTAACTCCTAAGCATGGCTGGCTATGACTCAAAAAGAAAACAACAACAACAAAAGAACTGTAAACTATCACAGGAGCAATTATTTTAATCAGATACCAGTTCTTGACATTTAGCCTTTCTGGAAGCTATGCATTTTGAAGTATCAGGGACTTGCACATACAACTATCAAGTCATCCTACTTATTTTTTGATGTTGCAATTGAATAGTTCATGTAGTTCATAGATCATTAGATATTCAAAATCTCTGTCCTTCAGGGAGTGATGAAATGGCATGAAGAAGCTTGTTCCATTTGGCACATCTGACCCTACTGAACAAATATGATATAAAGAGAACATGCATCCTGTCTGAAAACTATGGTTTAGGATTGAGATAGGGATGCTTAATAGTGATTCTTGCTCTCACATTTGACATGTAGTCTCCCAGGTACTCTAGAATTCTAGAAGGCGTGAGCAATATCTTCCATTTATGCATATTAGGTATAACCTGCTTCTTTACATTTAGCATGCAAAAGAATGTAGATTATTAATGGCATAAACCCTCTAAGAAAAGAAAACTCCTGTTCACTGCAAGCATACTGGTGGTTGCCAAGCCCCTCATGCTAAGGCCAAGGCTGCTGGCTGTGTTTTTCCCCCTCCTTAATTTTATAGAAAAATTCAGAAATATGTGGTAAAACAAAATAATCTGTTACAAAGTTCTATGAAAATAATGTGGGAGCCCCTATCAAAAATATAAGAAAGGGTAGGTGGCATGTTTTTTGTTTTGTTTTGTTTTGTTTCTTTTTTTTTTTTTTGCATAGGCAAAAATCGGGGAAAAGGAGTCAGGGTGTCTCTACCCATGAAGCATCCTGCCGTAAGACTAGACTCTGGGCATACCAAAGTATCTAATCCCAAAGGTATTCTTTATGATCTCAGGAAAAGTTCACCTCAATCACTGTTGTCACAGTCAGGATTCTGTAATTAGAGATCTTAGTTTTTGCACAGATTCTATGTCAAAGTCAAGGTGTCAGAGCATCAGAGCTTTGTTTGAGAGGCTGTGTGTTATTTTTAAAAAACATTTCAACCTTATACATGCTTTCTGGTGTACCAACTTCTCTATAGATTTTCCCACCCCTCCCAGTTTGTGCTCTCTTCTATTCATTGGCCTTAGTGGCCTTAGGGGCTCTAGTTTCCTAGCCTTTGTCCACAGATAGTGGAAGCTCCTTGAATATAACAGACCCCTCAGTATTCCTTCCTGAGGATTTAGCAGAGGGCTGAGTTTTCCTGCTCAGAATTTAATTGGCCTTTTGAACCAAAGAGATGAAAACAGTGGGAGCAGTTGCACAATTATCTTTAGCCCTGCTGGTTTTCTGGTGCTTGGAATCAAAAGAATGACTGATTAGAGAAAATCTTTTTCTAGTAAGTGGAAGAGGTGGTGAGAAAGGAAACTAACAGTAACTGTGGGAAATCACTATCCTAATAGAAACCCCAATGCAGGGATAATTCCTTGGGTAAAATAGTATATGTCTTTTAAAAATATAATAAGGCAGCAACCATGTGCCAGGGTAAAGTAGTAAACTTTGGGGACAACAATCATGTGCCCAGAAAAGAGTAGAATAAAACAATATAGGATCTTTTAGATAAGAGGGCAAAATTGGCAAGAATAGAATATTAAGCTGTCATGACTTTACACTATACACTAAGGGTGTCTGCTGATTGGCTGTGTGAACTATCGCAGCCTCTGCTATTCATATAACTTATATTTTCATATGCTTACTAACTGCCTTTAATGTTTATGTCAACTAAAAATGGCTCACTTCTTGAGAGTCAGGGTTGGGACGCAGTATTATATTGAATAAATGATCAGTCTGTGTGTTCACTCGTGGCTGCCCAGGTGACCATAAAACTAGAACAGATTTGTTTGTCTCTTTTTGTGTTTGTTTAGTCATTCTCTGTGACCAATCCTTGTTGGTTAGTGGTTGAAGGTACCAATAAAAATATGATTGCTTTTATATTGTGGCAAATTTCCACAAATGCTAAAATGTAGGCTAGATAATTGTATTTATTATCTCCAATGATCTGTTTCTAAATTAAAACAAACTGGCCCAATATTACCACCTCTGGGATATACATATTCTGCACAATCTTGGCATGACTTCTAGCCTTAAATACCAGTGTTTAAAAATTCTGTCCACAAAGCTTGAGCTCTACCATTCGTAACCATTGATGGACACTTTACTGCCATTAACATGTACTATCCAGTTTATCAACTGTTTGGTGTCCAAACCTCTGATTATCCTTGTGGAAAATCTCCTCCCTGATTTAGTTGAACTTAAAAATGACCAACCCCTGAAGTTTTGGTTTTGTGAACCATTCAAAATCCCATTACTGAAGCCTGGAACCAAGCCTGCCTGCCTGCAACCAAGAGGATCCTACTTCCTATACCTGCAGCACTTATCCATGTTGCAACTGAGTTTGTGAGAACTACAAACAAGTCATCCCAACAACAGCAACAAAAAAGAAAGGAAAGAGAGAAATGCCTTAAGAAGCAATATTGCTGGTCATTTTTCAAGCTTGGTGAAGAAGAACTATTTTAATTACTTGACTGAATATCCTTCTCAATTTCCACGTCTCTGAGTAGAAAATATCTCAAATATCTCTGAGTGTCAGGGCATAAACCTGGGCAATTAATCAAAGTGATATCTACATTTTTCAGAACAAACATAGTACATGTTCACATGTATTATTTCATCTCATTCTTATCATATTAAGGAAGAGCTCTGTTCATTAATTTGATGAGAAAATAGATTCAATGATTTAAATATTATGGAGCCACAATAATAAGTAAGTTACACAGGAGGACACCCAGTGTGCCAAACACCTTTTGTGTTTTATCTCAATATTTGAGTCCTTAACATTACATTTATCTCTTGGGAGTATAGAAATTGAAACAAAAATATTATAGAATGGATCCAAAGTTTGCACCACTGGCAGTTGTTATTCAAGAGCTTGGTTTGTTTGTCTAAAATAAAATTGTTTAAAAAATAATGTCATCCTGCGTGAAAAATAAAACTATTGGCACTACAGACAATGACTTGGATTGAATAAACTAGTTTGCCTAGAGCCTAGAGTTGGTCTTATGCCAGGAAACTTCAGGGGTAGGGTCTCCTTGTATTTAGACCAAGGCTTTTCCTCTCCATGTCCCCCATATTTTGGTGGGCCTATGCAAACAATAGTTGCCATTCTAACATCGTTTTTACTGTGCCCTTTGTACCCTTACCCTTAAAAAAAAACCTCTTAAACATTTGAGGTTAACTTAAACTAATATACATGTGCATGAAAATATAAAAAAAATACTATGCCTTCAATGTTTAAGGAGTCACATAAATTTCATGGCTTTAGATTGCTTTGTGTACTGCTAAGAAGTGTAACAAAGTACTACAATCTGGGGACTTGTGGACAAAGTAATTGTACATGGGTTTTACCTTATTTTTCTTAATGTTCTTTGACTGTAAGTTCAATATTTAGGTGTCAGCAAGGGGATTTCTTCTGAGAACTCTGTTTATGGGCGATTATCCTTCCACTGTAACTTTACCGTGTCCTCTTTGCATCATTGTTCTCATAATTAAAAATAAAAAATAAAAAAATGTCATCAAATACAGCAAAGAGACAAAATCTAACCACAAAGTACATGCATAAATTCAATCACATAAGAAAATAGAAAATTGGGGGCCGAGCGGTGGCGCTGGAGGTAAGGTGCCTGCCTGCCTTGCCTTGTGCTAACCTAGGACGGACCGCGGTTAGATCCCCCGGTTCCCCAAATGGTCCCTCGTGCCTGCCAGGAGCGACTTGTGAGTAAATAGCCAGGAGTAACCCCTGAGCGTCACCGGGTGTGGCCCAAAAACCAAAAAAAAAAAAAAAAAAAGAAAAGAAAATTAGAATTTGTCAGTAATTTTTTTCCTTAATACTACAATGATGTGTAAGGATTTTTAAATCTTGCATATTTTTTACTGTTTTGACTAATTAAAAGTAAAATAATTGACATAACACATATAAGAAAAATTATTTTTAGGGTCAGAGATATATATTAGTAGTAAAGCATTTGCTTTGCATGTATGAGGCCCTGAGCACTATATGCACTGGGGAAGTGACCTACTAGAACCACTAGGTGTGCCTCAAAGTTTCTTACCTCTACAAACAAACAAACAAACAAAAACCATGAGCTAGGGGCCCGGGAGATAGCATGGAGGTAAGGCGTTTGCCCCTCATGCAAAAGGTCATCGGTTCAAATCCCGGTGCCCCATATGGTCCCCCGTGCCTGCCAGGAGCAATTTCTGAGCATGGAGCCAGGAGTAACCCCTGAGCACTGCTGGGTGTGACCCAAAAAAAAAAAAAAAAAAAAACCATGAGCTAGATATGGGATGCTTGCTGGGAACAGGGGTGGAGGGAGGACAACACTGGTGGTGGGAATGGCTCTGATTCATTTTCACTATATACCTTAAATATTACTGTGAAAGACTTGTTATTCACATTGATTTGAGGGTCTATCTTTATTCTAGCACTATGCAGTTTTCATGACTCCAAAGCACTTATTTTTATTTATGTTTTACATAAAATCTTTATTTAAGGACCATGATTGCAAGCATGATTGTAGTTAGGTTTCAGTCATAAACAGAGCACCCCCCTTCACCAGTGCTACATTCCCACTGCCAATGACCCCCTCCCTCCTTCCCAACCCCTGCCTGTATTTGAGACAGGCATTCTACTTCTCTCACTCATTAAGATTGTCATGATAGTTGTTAGTGTAGTTATTTCTCTAATTGCACTCACCACTCTTTGTGGAGAGCTTCATACTGTAAGCCAGTTCTTCCGGCCCTCATCTCTATTGTCTCTGGGCATTCTTATAATAATATCTTTAATTTAAAAACATATTTTTAAAGAGGCAAATTGGTTCAGATTGAAGTGTGTATGTGGTAGAGTATGTATGTGTTTACAAATGCATCATATGTATGAAATTGTGCAGCTTTGAATTTTCTAACCAACAGTTTCTATATTATTATTATTATTTTATTTATTTAAATAAAGAGTATAACATAGTTGACATAGTTACTCATAATACATTTATTTGCAGATAAATGAAAGCAAAATTGTTAAAAAATATAAGAAGAGAAAAATAAAGAAAAAATAAAAGTACAGTAGCAAGTTCATTTGTGAAAATTATTGTATAAGCAATGAAGTCATTAATACAATAACAGAAAGTTTAGTAAGATTTTGTTGTTATATATTCATTCTGTTAAATTGGGATGCTCCTTTAGGAATGACAGCATCAAATAAATAAAGTTGTTCAGAAATTCAAAGCTATGATCCTATGAATTTCAGGGGCATACACTCAACTACAGGGTCTCCTGGAAGAAGGAGTTAAATTAGGGCAACTATGTTTGTGGGGAGGTTATAGCTGCCAGATTTTCTCTGAAGAAGGGAGATACAGGGATGGTGCCTGCACTCACTTAAAAAAAAAAGAAAAAAGGTTGGTGATATTAGCTTAACAACTTAGGTGTACCTAAAGTGTGGTCAAATTGGCTTCCCCGCTGGGAATCGTACATCAGTGATGGGTAGGCCATGAGAGAAACAGTGATTCTGTGTTGGATAGAGGCAACAAGCATGGCTTTGGCAGGATGGGGGCTTAGTCCACCCTCTCCTCCTGAGATGGACAGCTTTCTGCTGCTTTGGATGCCAGTGTAGCCATAATCTTTCTCGGCTAGGTTACAGATATTACATCTTATTTCTTCTGTGTCCCTTTGTAGTTCACTTCCAATTTCGGAACATTGTGATCTGAGAAGATAGTCTGTACAATTTCATTCTCTATCCTCTTGATTTTATGGACCAGTATGTGGTCTTCAGTTCTCTATAAATTATTCTTTTCTGAGTTACCAGACATCTCTAAAGTGCAGTTTGGGTTGCCGAAAGTAACCTCAGTAATAGAATGTATGCCTCTGAATTACAATTTTTCTTCTGACATGTAATTTAAACCAAATTTCATACTTCCGAATTGAATGTATTACTAGAATAAGGTAGGAAAGTAGGCTGGTAAAGTGGGAGAAGGAAAGCGAAGAGGAAAAATAGAGTGAATGCAGGAAGAATAGAAGGGTGGGGAAAAGGAGAGGGGATAAGGACAGAGGGGTAACTTATTTAGATTGCACAATTAGACTATATATGTGTACCCATGTGTCCTAGGCTTTTGGGAAGATAGTGGGTCAGAGGATCAAAAAAATTACTCTTGAGGCCTCCACCGCCAGCGCCATTGAGGGGTGCCTGCCTGGATAGTGCCTTCCTTTGAAAACTCAGAGACTGAGGTGTCTTGGACCCGCCTGACCAGGGTGAATGCAGGCCTCCACCACTATCGCCATTGAGAGACACCTAGGCGTGCCCGCCTGGAGAGTGCCTCTACCCCCCGCCCCCCCATCCCCACCCCGGAGCTCAGAGACTGAGGTGTCTTAGAACCATCAGACCAGGGTGGAGCCAGAGGTGCGTGGCTACTCTGCTTCTCTTTGCAGCCATGCACTCGCTCTTTTTCTCTTTCTTTTTTCTTCTTTCTTTCTTTCTTTCTTTCTTTCTTTCTTTCTTTCTTTCTTTCTTTCTTTCTTTCTTTCTTTCTTTCTTTCTTTCTTTCTTTCTTTCTTTCTCTCTTTTTTTCTTTTGTTCTTTCTTTCTCTCTTCCTTCCTTCCTTCCTTCCTTTCTCCCTTCCTTCCTTCCTTCCTTCCTTTCTTTCTCTCTCCCTCCCTTCCTTCCTTCCTTTCTTTCTTTCTTCCTTCCTTCCTTTCTTTCTTCCTTCCTTCCTTCCTTCCTTCCTTCCTTCCTTCCTTTCTTTCTTTCTTTCTTTCTTTCTTTCTTTCTTTCTTTCTTTCTTTCTTTCTTTCTTTCTTTCTTTCTTTCTTTCTTTCTTTCTTTCTTTCTTTCTTTCTTTCTTTCTTTCTTTCTTTCTTTCTTTCTTTCTTTCTTTTTCTTTCTCTTGTCACACCTGGGAGTGCTCAGGGGTTACTCCTGGCTCTATGCTCAGAAATCACTCCTGGCAGGCTCAGGGGACCTTATGGGATGCCAGGATTCGAACCACTGACCTTCTCCATGCAAAGCAAATGCCTTACCTCCATGCTATCTCTCCAGCCTCCCCCCCACCCCGTGCGCTCTTTCTAACTAATGAACCCCACCATAACATGTAGAAAAAAATCACACTACAAGTGTGACAATGGGAAAACCTCGTAGGCAAACACCATACACAGAGAATGAAGGTGATAGCCCTGATGACCCAAAAAATACCAACCATCTGATTAATCTCTCAGATGAATTTAGAATAGAAATATGGAAGATCCTCATAGAAATAAAAGAAAACATTGCTCAAGCCGAACAGAACACAAAGATAGAAATCAGAAAACTCCCAACTGAAATAACAGGTCTGAAAAACATGGTAGCTGAACTGAAAACCTCAATGGAAAGCCTCTCCAACCGGGCAACAGCAGCCAGTGAACTGCTGTTCACTGTGAACTGGAAGATAAAATGCAAAACAACTCCACACAGCAGGAGAGATTGGAAAAGGACCTTCAGGCAAACAACTATACAATGGAAAAAGTACTCAAAGAATGTGAACAAATGAAAATAGAAGTCTTTGATAAACTCAACAGAAACAACATAAAAATCATTGGAGTACTCTCACTGTTTGCAGATGACATATACTATATTTAGAAAGCCCTAAAGACTCTACTAAAAATCTTCTAGAAACAATAGTCTCATATAGCAATGTGGGAGGCTACAAAATTAGCACACAACAATCAATGGCCTTTTTATACACCAATAATGATAGAGAAGATCAGGACATTAAGAAAACAACCCCATTCACATTAATTTCACACAAACTCAAATATCTTGGAGTCAACTTGACTAAAGATGTAAAGGACCTATACAAAGAAAACTATAAAACCCTTCTTCAAGAAATAAGAGAGGACATGTGGATATGGAAACACATACCCTGTTCATGCATTGGCAGGATTAATATAATCAAAATGACAATACTCCCCAAAGCAGTGTACAGATTTAATGTGATCCCTCTAAATATACCCATGGCATTCTTCAAAGAAGTTAACAAACACTTCTAAAATTTATTTGGAACAATAATACCCATGAATAGCTAAAGCAATTGTCAGGAAAAGGAATATGGGAGGCACTATTTTCCCCAATTTTAAACTGTATTACAAAGCAATAGTTATCTAAACTAAAGACAGATCCTCATACCAGTAGAATAGGCTTGAGTACTCAGAGAATGTTCCCTAGACATACAATCAAGTAATCTTTGATGAAGGGGCAAGAAATCCTAAATGTAGCAAGAAAAGCCTTTTCAACAAGTGGTGTTGGCACAATTAGTTAGCCACTTGCAAGAAAGTGAACTCAGACTTCCAGCTAACACCACGTATAAAGGTAAAATCCAAATGGATTAGAGACCTTGATATCAGACCTGATACCACAGGTATATAGAACAACACTTAGGTAAAACACTCCATGACATTGAGACTAAAGGCATCTTCAAGGAGGAAACAGCACTCTCCAAACAAGTGGAAGCAGAGACAAGCAGGTAGGACTATATTAAGCTGAGAAGCTTCTGTATCTCAAAGGAAACAAAGCCTGTGATACAAGAGCCACCCACTGAATGGGAGAAATTATTCACCCAAGACCCATCAGATAAGGGGCTAATATCCAAAATATACAAGGCACTGACAGAACTTTACCAGAAAAAAATCTGATCCCATCAAAAAATAGGGAGAAGAAATGAACAGATACTTTGTCAAAGAAGAAATACAAATGTCCAAAAGGCAGATGAAAAAATGCTCAACATCACTAAACATCAGGGTGATGCAAACCAAAACAACAATGAGGTATCAACTCACACTACAGGGACTAGCATATATCACAAAGAACACAAACAATCGGTGCTGAATGGGATGTGGAGAGAAAGGAACTCTTATTCACTGCTGGTGGAATGCTTTCTAGTCCAACCTTTACGGAAAACTACATAGAGATTCCTCAAAACACTAGAAATTAGCTCCCATAAGATCCAGCTGTACCACTCCTAGGGATAGACCCTATAAACACAAACATACAATTCAAAGCTCCCTTCCTCACACCAATATTCATTGCAGCGCTGTTTGCAATAGCCAGACTCTGGAAACAATCAAGATACTCTTGAACAGATGAATGGCTAAAGAAACTGTAGAACATACAAACAATGAAATATTATGCAGCTGTCAGGAGAGATGAAGTCATGAAATGTTCCTATATATGGATGTACATAGAACATATTCTACTGAGTGAAATAAATCAGAAGGAGAGACATAGACACAGAATAGTATCATTTATCTATGAGTTTTAAGAAAAATAAAATACATTTTTTGTAATAATTCTCAGAGACAATAGATATGAGGACTGGAAGGTCAGCTCACAACATGCAGCTCACCACAAAGAGTGGTGAATGCAGTTAGAGAAATAACTACACTGACAACTAACATAACAATGTGAATGAATGAGGGAAGTAGAAAGCCTGTCTCAAATATAGGTGGGGGTTGGGGGTAGGGAGGTGAGAGATTTGGGGCATTGGTGATGGGAATGTTGTACTGGTAAATGGGGGTGTTCGTTATATGACTGAAACCCAACTACAATATAATCAAATTGTATAAATAAAGATATTATCTCCACTTACAGTTCCTCACTATCTAATTGCTTACAAAATCCCTCCCAGATCCTTCAAAATCATGCACATCTCACATTTCTTTTTCTTTCTTTTTCTCTCTCTCTTTTTTTTTTTTTTTGTTTTTGGGCCACACCTGGTGATGCTCAGGGGTTACTCCTGGTTATGTGCTCAGAAATTGCTCCTGGATTGGGGGACTAGATGAGATGCCAAGGGAATCAAACCACAGTCCGTCCTAGGCTAGTGGGGGCAAGGCAGACGCCTTACCGCTTGCATCACTGCTCCAGTCCCCACATCTCACTTTTCATGCTTTATTTATAAGTTGCTCCCATCCTGGTTGACTTTTCCTGAAAATTTTCTGTTTCTCTTTTTTATTTATTTATTTATTTATTTATTTATTTATTTATTTGTTTGTTTATTTTGGTTTTTGGGTCACACCCGGCAGTGCTCAGGGGTTACTCCTGGCTCCATGCTCAGAAATTGCTCCTGGCAGGCACGGGGGATCATAAGGGGCACCGGGATTCGAACCAATGACCTTTTGCATGAAAGGTAAACTCCTTACCTCCATGCTATCTCTGGGCCCCCTGTTTCTCTTATAATGCTGACTCCATAATGCTCCCCAGCTTTACTGTGTTTTACTTTACAATTTCTTGTTTCAGTTCCATGTCAGATATTTGAGAGAAGAGATACAGTGAGAGTGAGAGGGAATACATTCACAAAACTAGTAACACAGTTTATAATTGTTATGTTATACTCTTAGTTATTGTTCATATCTTATTGTGCCAAAATTATAAGTGAAAACATATCACAGGCATGCATGCAATTAGAAAAAAGAAGATTAAAAAAAGTTTGGTACTATCTGTGGTTTCAGCTTTCTACTGGGCTCTTGGATCTACCTCTCATGGATAAAGAGCACTTGTATTCTTGCCAACTCCAGTTTTGGTCTCATCCAGATGAACTCACTGCTGTGAACTGAGTTCTATCACAAAGTATTCTCTGCTACTTTAATCATGGAGGTCATCAGGCTCTTTTTTCCTCCTCTCCATCTCCAGAACTAGCTAACAAGGCATGAGGCTTGTTTGGCAAGAGAATGAATTTATTAATTCACCCACCACATCCCCCCTCACTCAGCAAACATTTGCGACTTTAAATGGAAGGTACGTGCCAGGAACTGTATGTATAATCTGCTTATACTTGAG
Organism: Crocidura indochinensis; assembly: GCA_004027635.1. Taxonomy (NCBI): domain Eukaryota; kingdom Metazoa; phylum Chordata; class Mammalia; order Eulipotyphla; family Soricidae; genus Crocidura; species Crocidura indochinensis. The sequence goes on from PVKC010032906.1 coordinate 12,197, forward strand.
ATATGAATCATTCTTTGCATCTTCCTTTCAAAGGCTCTTCTTTGACTCTCTTCCGCTAACAAAAACCCACATAACTAATCTTATCTTGTTTCCTTTGCTGATCTCTCTCTTTTTTCTTATCAGCAATTTTTAATTAAAAAATTAACCACACAGAGGCTAGAATAATAGCACAAAGGGTAGAGAGCTCTCTTTGCACATGGCTGACCTGAGTTTCATCCCGACATGCCATATGGTTCCCTGGAGTGATTCCCGAGTGCTGAACCAGGAGTAGCCCCTGAGCATCTCTGTGTGTGGCCGCAAAACAAAAGCATTTAACCATATAGCAATGGTCAAGTAATTGGCTACTGCCATTGTTCAGAAAGCAGTTGTAGAGTGCACTTTTCAATTCCTTGGGTAAAATTTTACCAAGAAGCCTTTCTCTAGTTCAGTTTCCTTAGGAATATTCTGTCTCACTTACTGGACTAAGCTTTATTCTCTTGAGTTTCTATTTTAGATCTTGTCCTCCAGTATAAGCCCTAAAGCAAGAAAGAAGTACTGTGAGTTTTTGAGAAGGTTTACACCCAATTAGGTAACATAGACATTAAGGGCTTCAATGTGATTTGGTTTGGGAAATGGGAAATAATCACTTTATCTATTCTAAACTATACTGGAGGAGGTAGGTCAACGCTCAAAGTTACCCTATATTATCTACATTTAAGTTTAGTTTTGTTTTTGTTTGAGGGCTGCACCCAGCTATGCTTTGGGGCTACAACCAGCTTGGTACTTGGGGTTTTCTTCTGGTAGTGCTCAGGAGGCCATTGCATTTCTGGAGACAGAACCTAGGGTTCTTACATGCAAAGCATATGCTCAGTCCTTTGAGCAATTACTCTTTTCCTTCAATTCACACATTAAAGTATTAACCAGGAGTGTTCCAGAAATAATTCTTCCCATGTTAGCCCCTTCAGAATTTTACATCTTAAATCAGATTATTTTTTTAAGTTGTAGTAACAGTGATATATTTACTTTTTGAGCTCTAGTTGGCTACGACGGTGATCTCAACCATGCACACTGTGTCTTTTACCACTTCCAAAGGCTGTGAGTCTTTTTCAGAGTGAAAATGGTTTGATTCAAAGTTATAGTATCTTTCTATATCTGTGTTCTTGGTCTCCATCAATGTGATGCTGGGGATCATAGACTGTTATCTAAAAAGTGGAAATAAGGGGCCGGAGAGATAGCATAGATAGCACATTTGCCTTGCATGCCCCTGACCCAGGATGAACCGGATTCAATTCCCGGCATCCCATACAGTCCCTTGAGCCTGCTAGGAGCGATTTCTGAGCACAAAGTCAGGAGTAATTCCTGAACACAGTTGGGTGTGCCTCCCCCACAAAAAAAATGGAAACAAAACTGCTTTGCAGTGACCTATCCTAGATCAGTTCCCATATAGGCCTTGAATACTGAGTATTGAGCACAGAACCAAGAGAAGCCCTGACTCCAAAACCAAAAGCAAGTCACTCATTTATATTCTGTAAGTGGTAAGATTTCACCTGGTGGTGCTCTGGGGACAATGTTGTGCCTCCACATGGAAGTTGCACTGCAGCCATCTCCCCGGTCTTCTTTTTAAAACCATGATGCCTCATCCAGCATGACCTTTTCTAGGTCATGTGGACTGATGGTTCAGTGTTAAAGTGTGGAACCTCATATTTTGGGCCACAAGGGTTGTGTTGGAAGCAAGGAACAGACATATACTATATACATGTACCATGGGGGATTAAACTCAGGGTTTCAAACACACTGGACTTGTTCTCTGCAACTGGGAGTCATACTACTGGATCTTATTTATATTTTTAAAACAGGTGTGCTCAAACATAAACCCAACAGTCAATATTGCTGGCAATCAAAACTTGTCTCTGACATGAGAAGTAGTATATATTCAAAACATATGTTTTAAACATGTTTATCACAAATACAATTACACATGCA
>PVKC010032907.1:0-14102 GCA_004027635.1 Crocidura indochinensis
AATACTAACTACAAAGATTCGCCTTCAAGATAGCTGGACTAAGTAAATTCAAAGGGAAAGACACATAGAAGTACACCAACTTTGATGAGCAAAAACAGTAGCCAGAAGACAGCCAGCACCAACTAGCATTGATATGATATTTGCTCGTGACCCTTATGGTTGCCCTCAATTAAAAATATTGTTTATTTCTAGGTTGCTATGAGACATTGTATATTAAATGTATATTAAATATTTATTAATAGATGTTCTATGTCTAATCAAACATTTTGTTTTGTTTATATATCCATATAGATTTTGTTAGGATCTTTTAGTTATGAATGCATAACTAAATGCAGTATCCATAATGCGATATTTTCTAACAAAGCTAATTGTCCCTTTTTTAGGATATATACTTTTATATTTTTTGTTTGTTTTTGTCTTTTGGGTTACACTCGGTGTCATTCAGGGGTTATTCCTGGGAATGTGCTCAGAAATCACTCCTGGCCAGCTCAGGGGACCAAATGGGATGCTGTGAATTGAGCTGGGGTCTATCCTGTGTTGACTGCTTGCAAGGCTATCTCTCCGGCCCCTCACTTTTATATTTTTTATATTTATATATTATATTATATTATGTATTATCTTATATTATTATATTATATAGTTTATATATTTTTATATTGCTATGCCTATTAATTTTTTCAACTATCTTCATTATTATTAAATTTTACATTTGTAGGATTTATCTACTTCAGCCAAAAACCATAAGAAAAAGTAACATATATATGTTACATTTATATAGCGATTCTTTTTTGTTGGTGGTTTTTTAAATTTTTTTTTAAATCTTTAATTAAGCATCATGATTACAAGCATGATTGTAGTTGGGTTTCATTTATAAACAGAACACCCTGCCTTCACCAGTGCAACATTCCCACCAACAATCTCCCCCTCCCACATCCCTCAACCCTGCCTATATTCAATACAGGTATTCTACTTCTCTCACTCATTGACGTTGTCATGCTAGCTGTTAGTATAGTTATTTCTCTACCTACATTCACCACTCTTGGCTTGTTTTTAAATTTGTTTTGGCCACATCTGGTGGTAATCATGGTGTTCTGACTCTGTACTCAGGAATCACTCCTGGTAGGGATCAGAAGACCCTATAGGATGCTGGGCATAAAACCCATGTTGACTGCATGCAATACATGTACCATATCTATTCTACTATCTCTTATGTCCCTGTAGAAAGGTTTTTACTTTAGAAAGTACTTTAGAATTATTGTCTTTCTCAATTATCTCTCTCAATGTCAATGGACTAAATCAGGGGTCTCAAACTCAATTTACCTGGGGGCTGCAGGAGGCAAAGTCAGGGTGATCCTTGAGTGCAAAGTCAGTAGTAAGCCTTGAACATTGGGGGGTGTGACCCAAACAACTAAAACAAAACAAAACAAAAAAGATTCCTCTAGGGCAGAGCCACAAAATGTTGTATGGAGGGCTGCAAACGGCCCACGGGCAACGAGTTTGAGATCCCTAGACTAAATGCACCTGTTAAGAGACACAGTGGCAAAATGGATCAAAAAGCTGAATCCAACAGTTTGCTGCAACAAGAGACATATCTTGTAATCAAAACAAAGGATAGACTCCAAATCAAAGGCTGGAGGGAAACCATCCAAGCAAACACCCTTAAAAAAGCTGGAGTGGCCATATTAGTATCAGATGAAACAAACTTTAGACTCAGAAAAGTCATAAGGGACAAAGATGGTCATTTTATACTAATCAAAGGATATGTACAAGAAGAAATCACACTCCTAAACATATATGCACCCATGGATGGACCTACAAAATATTTAATACAATTCTTGACAAAATTGAAAGAAGATATTAATATCAGCACAATAATAGTGGGAGATCTCAACACTGCCCTAACATCCCTTGATAGGTCAACCAGGTTAAAACCCAACAAGAATATATTAGCTCTGAAAAGAGAAATGGAAGAAAGTAGATATGTATAGGGCACTCCATCCCCAGAAAACTGTATACACATTCTTCTCCAATGCAGATGGGTCATTCTCCAGGATAGAGTACATGCTGGCCCATAAAACATATCTCCATAAAGTCAAGAGGATAGAAATTGTACAAGCTACCTTCACTGGCCACAAGGCAATGAAATTAGATGTGAACTACAAAAAAACACAGAAGGGGCCCGGAGAGAGAGCACAGTGGTGCTTGCCTTGCAAGCAGCCGTTCCAGGACCTAAGGTGGTTGGTTTGAATCCTGGTGTCCCATACGGTCCCCTGTGCCTGCCAGGAGCTATTTCTGAGCCAGGAGTAACCCCTGAGCACTGCCGGGTGTGGCCCAAAAACCAAAAAAAAAAAAATTTAATAAAAACACAGAAGAACAACTTCAACAGCTGGAAACTAAACAGTTCACTACTGAGCAATCTAGTTGGTCAGAGATGAAATCAAAAAGGAAATAAAAAATTCCTGGAAACTGACAATGAAGATCACAGTGTCACAATGAAAATCATCAGGTTTTATGGGACACTACAAAAGGAGTACTAAGAGAAAAATGTATAGCCTAGCAAGCACACATTAGAAAGGAAGAACAGGCCTCTATATATATATATATATATATATATATATATATATATATATATATATATATATATATAAAGCTTAATGACACTGCTTTTAGAACTAGAAAATGGCCAACAAAAGGAACCAAAATAGGTAGGCAGAAGTAAATAGCAAAGCTCAGAGCAGAAATCAATGAAATGGAAATCCAAAAAACAATTCAAAAGATCAACAAAAGCAAAAGTTGGTTCCTTGAAAAAAATAAACAAGATTGACAAACCACTAGCAAAACTCAAAAAGAAACAGAGAAATCTAATACACCAGATTAGAAATGAAAAGGGTGAGATCACCAAAGATATTGCAGAGATTCACAGGGTAATCAGAGACTACTTTAAGAAACTCTATGCCACGAAACATGAAATTCTGGAGGAAAAGGATAAATTCTTGGACTTTTATAATCTTCCACGGTTAAACCAGGATGATCCTGCATATCTAAACAGACAAATCACTACTGAGGAAATTAAAATGGTCGAGTCTTCCCCAAAACAAAAGCCCAGGCCCAGATGGATTCACTAACAAATTCTTTCAAACCTTTCAATAGGAACTTCCACCAATAATATTCAGGCTCTTTTATGAAATTGAAGAAACAGGAACACTTGCAAACAGTTTTTATGAAGCTCACATCACCTTGATACCAAAACCAGACAGAGATACAGCAAAAAAAGAAAACTACAGACCAATATCCCTAATGGACACAGATGCAAAGATACTCAACAAAATTCTGGCAAACAGGATCCAATGCCTCATCAAGAAGGTCATTCACCACAACCAAGTAGGTTACATCTCAGGAATGTAGGATGGTTTAACATCAGTAAATCAATCAACACAATACATCATATCGACAAAAATAAAAATAAAAACCATATGATCATATCAATAGATGCAGAGAAAGCATTTGATAAGGTTCAATATACATTCTTGATTTTAAAAAAACGCTCATCAAGATGGAAATAGAAGGAATTTTTTCTCAATATAGTAGAGGCAATCTACCACAAGTCAGTGGTAAATATTATTTTCAATGGAGATAGCTAAAAGCCTTTCCTCTAAAATCTGGTACAAGGCAAGGCTACCCTCTCTCACCACCACTACATGGAAGTTCTTGCTATAGCAATTAGATAAGAAAAAATATAAAAGGCATACAGATAGGAAAGGAAAAAGTCAAGCTCTCACTGTTTGCAGATGACATACCATATTTAGAAAACCCTAGGGGCTGGAGAGATAGCACAGTGGCATTTGCCTTGCAAGCACCCGATTCAGGACCAAAGGTGGTTGGTTTGAATTCTGGCATCCCATATGGTCCCCTGTGCCTGCCAGGAGCTATTTCTGAGCAGAAAGCCAGGAGTAACCCCTGAGCACTGCCAGGTGTGCCCCCCCCAAAAAAAAGGAAAAAGAAAAAAGAAAGAAAACCCTAAAGACTCCTACCAAAAAAAACTTCTAGAAACAATAGATTCATATAGCAAAGTGGAAGGCTACCAAATTAACATGCGAAGATCAATGGCCTTCTTATGTACTAATAATGATAGAGAAGAAATGGATATCAAAAAATAATCCCATTTACATTAGTGCCACACAAACTCAAATATCTTGGAGTCAACTTAACTAAATATGTGAAGAACTTATAAAAAGAAAACTATAAAACCTTGATTCAAGACATAAAATAGGATATGTAGAAATGGAGGCATATAACCTTCTCATGAAGTGGGAACATTAACATCATTAAAATGGCAATACTTCACAAGGCATTGTACAGATTTAATGCAATCCTGCTAAGGCTACCCATAATATTCTTCAAAGACATGGACCAAACACTCCTGAAATTCATCTGGAAGAATAAACACCTAAGAACAGCTAGAACAACCTTTGGAAAAAAAGAATATGGGAGGCATCACTTTTCCCAACTTTAAATTGTTTTACAAAGCAATAGCCATTATAACAACATGGTATTGGAATAAAGACAGACCCTCAGATCAGTGGAATAGACTAGAATATTCAGAGAATGCTCCCCAGATATACAATCAATGAATCTTTTAAAAAGAGGCAAGAAATGCAAACTGGAGCAAGGAAAGCCTCTTCAACAAGTGGTGTTGGGACAACTGTTCAGCCACTTGCAAAAAAATGAACTCAGACCTCTAGCTAACACCATGCACAAAGGTCAAATACAAATTAATTAAAAACCTTGATATCAGACATAAAACCATAAAGTGCATAGAACAACACATAGGTAAAATACTCCAGGACATTGAAAGTAAAGGCATCTTCAAGGAAGAAACAGCACTCTACAAACAAATCAAAGCAGAGATACACAAATGGGACTATATTAAGCTGAGAAGCATCTGTACCTCAAAGGACATAATGCCTAAGATACAAAAGCCACCCAGAGAATGGAAGAAGCTATTCACCCAATACCCATCAGATAAGGGGCTAATATCTAAGATATACAAGGTACTGACAGAACTTAACAAGAAAAAAACATCTAACTGCATCAAAAAATGGGGAGAAGAAATGAACAGGAAATTTCTTAAAGAAGAAATACAAATGGCCAAAAGGCATATGAAAAAATGCTTCACATCACTAATTATCAGGGAGATGCAAACCAAAACAACAATGAGGTGCCATCTCACACCACAGAGATTGAACACATCACAAAGAACAAGACTAATCAGTACTGGTGGGGGTGTGGGGAAAAGGAACTCTCATTCACTGCTGGTGGGAATGCTATCTAGTCCAGCTTTTATGGAAAACAATATGGAGATTTTTCAAAAGCCTGGAAATTGAACTCCCATTTGATCCAGGTATACCACTCCTAGGAATAAACCATAGGAACACAAAAATACAATTCAAAAATCCCTTCCTCACACCTATATTCAATGCAGCACTATTTACAATAGCCAGACTCTGGAAACAACCAAAATGCCCTTCAACAGATGAATGACTAAAGAAACTGTGGTACATATAACCAATGGAATATTATGCAGCCATCTGGAAAGATGAAGTCATAAAATTTTCCTATACATGGATGTACATGGAATCTATTATGCTGAGTGAAGTAAGTCAGAGGGAAACACAGAACAGTCTCACTCTTCTATGGCTTTTAAGAAAAATTAAAGACATTAAAATGATTCCCAGAGATGAGGGCTGTAAGGACCAGCTCAAGATATGATGCTCGTCACAAAGAATGATGAGTGCAGTTAGAGAATAACTATGCTGAGAACTATGATAACAATGTCAGTGAGTGAGGGATGTAGAAAGCCTGTCTCAAATAAAGGTGGGGTTTGGAGGAGAGAAGAGATGGGGGCATTGGCGATGGAAAGTTTGCACGGGTGAAGGGGGGTTTTCTTGCTATGACTGAAACCCAACTACAATTATGTGTGTAATCACCATGTTTAAATAAAGAAATTATTTAATAAAAAAAAGAATTATTGTGATTTCTACTGACACTTGAGGAAATCTATCACTGAACAGTTACTACAAACAATAGACAGAATGGAACTGACCCTATGTCTTTGGCTACACTATAGTGTTTGTTATAGTGTAATAGACAGTTTATATATATACATATATGTTATACGTGCATATAATATTATATATACCATCTTTTAGAATCAGGCCTCAAGTTCCAAAATCAGGACACTGGAGAGACGCAGGGCTGGAAGCAAACATTGGTGTAGGAAATAATCCTCATACACTTAAGAGGGTGAAACAAGTTCAGAAGTTCCAACATGTCCAGCTCACGACATGAAGCTCACCACAAAGAGTGATGAGTGCAATTAGAGTAATAACTACACTGAACTATCATAACAATGCAAATGAATGAGGGAGTAGAAAGTCTGTATAGAGTACAGATGGGGTGTGGGGGTGGAGAGGAAGGAGATTTGGGAGTTTTTAACTGCTAAACTAAAATCTAGTTAAGTAAAAATATCACATGATACCATATGAGGTGTGTAATATATACCATTACATTTGCACAATGATGAAACAACACATTTCTCAGAACCTATCTCCATTAGCAAGCAGTGTTTATGCTTGAGCAATTCTAGTATCTCTGCTAAGATTGAGTGGTCTGAAGATTACAAGGTATTCAATACTACATCAAGGGTTTGTAAAGTTGGGTGCAAAGTATCTTTATATTTGAAAGTCCCATAGAAATAATGTAGTGACTGCAGGTTTTCACTTGGAAAGCATGGTGTTATGAGCACGGAGTACAGAAGGTAGGGTGCTTGCCTTGCACATTGTCAACCTAAGTTAGAACCCTTTTACCCATTATCACCTCCCAAGCCCCAGCAGCATTGATTCCTAAGTGCAGAACCAGAAATAACCAGGAGTAATCCCTGAGCATTGCCAGGTTTGCCCCCCCCCCCAAAAAAAAAGGAAAGAAAAGAATAAATCATTGTGGTTTGTATACAATATGATAAATACTAGGAGTATTTATTTACTGAGAGTAAATATGATAGATAGTTGGGAGTCCAATGACCGAACCCAAGTCTGGTCCTTGAGCAAATGTGGATGTGTACTTAGAAAATGAGACAGCACTGCTGGTAAGTAAACTCAGGTTAACTGAGAATTTTTCTTGGCATAGTTTTAATCCCAGGAAGATGCAAAATCATTTACAGTGACCATTGTACCCACTCTAATTTAATTTTACATGCTTCATTATCAGTCTATCATTTCCTAGAATTCACCAATACTGAGTAAATTACATATTGGACTGACTTATGTTGTTTACTCTGCTCTCTTCCTTTTTTTTTTTTTCGCTTTTTTGTCTTTTCCTTGAGTCTTGAACAGTGCCTGGCGAACTTAGATAACAGCTGAATGAAAAAAGTGAATTAATAAGAAATGAATAAAAACCAAACCATGGTATTTTTGCAGGAAGAAATCAGGATTTTATCTTATGTTTGGAAGATTTGGATCTACTGAGAGAGATTATTGGGAGTATAATTACAATCACCCATGTTTAAATTAACTGATTCAAGTGTTACTATAAGAAAAAGTTCTATTAAATTTTTAATTTTAGAAAACTGATATAATTGTATATTCACTATACTTATACATATAGATCTTTGTTTTATGAGATTTATGTACTTGGGAAGCTTAAGTCATTTCAAAAATTCAATATACTTAAATATGAAATTGAAAAGATCAGTTTAATTTGCATATTAGTTAATATAATATTTGACATCCAATACTATTCAAAGGTCCATAATAAGTCATTATTAATGGGGCCAGAGTGGTAGTGCAAGCGGTAAGGCATCTGTCTTGCCCACTCTAGCCTAAGACAGACCTCGGTTCAATCCCTTGGCGCCATAGGGTTCCCCAAGCCAGGAGCAATTTCTGAGGACATAGCCAGGAGTAACGTGTGAGCATCATCAGGTGTAGCCCAAAAACCATAAATAAACAAAAAAAATAATAGTTATTAAAAATATACTACTCTCACCAATAGGACTAGATTTTCAGGCTAAACTTTAAAGCATGTCTTATAACTGAGCAGAACATTTTTTATAGCATCATTAAAAAAAGACCATGGGGTTTGACAAGGAACATGTCCAGACACTGTAATCAGTCTCATGACAGTATGATCCATGGGTGGAGACACTTGTACCTGTTGGGCCAAGGGAATTTCCTTTCTAATTTTCCCAATACTTACTATACCTATGCAAAAACAAAGCAAAATAAACAACAACAAAACAAACCCCAAACTTGCCACAACAATCCCCCTTTATTTCTTTTCCTTTTATTTTCTTTTTTCTTCTTTTAAATTTATATTTATAGCTTCTAGACAGGGGATACTGCCAGTTTTTGTTCCTTTTCTTTAGAACAGAACCATAAAACATTTTTTCTGGCCTCATATTTCATTTTTTTTTTGTTTTGTTTTGTTTTTGTTTTAGTTTTTGGGTCACACCCGGAAGCGCTCAGGGGCTACTCCTGGCTCCATGCTCAGAAATCTCTCCTGGCAGGCTGGGGGACCATATGGGATGCCAGGATTTGAACCAATGACCTTATGCATGATAGGCAAATGCCTTACCTCCATTTTATCTCTCCGGCCTCCGGCCTCATATTTCTTTTTCTTTCTTTTTTTCTTTTCTTTTTTTGGTTTTTGGGTCACACCCGGCAGCGCTTAGGGGTTACTCCTGGCTCTCTGCTCAGGAATCGCTCCTGGCAGGCTCAGGGATGCCGGGATTCGAACCAATGACCTTCTGCATGAAAGGCAAAATGCTTTATCTCCATGCTATCCAGCCTTGCGACCTCATATTTCTATAGCTTCCTACAAATTGGGGGTGGGGGAAGTGAATGGTTCGGGGCAAAGAGGTCTCATGAGCATTGAGTAGAAATAAAAAATGACGGGGCCCGGGAAAAAGCATGGAGGTAAGGCGTTTGCCTTTCATGCAAAAGGTTATTAGTTCGAATCCCGGTGCCCCATATGGTCTCCCGTGCCTGCCAGGAGCAATTTCTGAGCATGGAGCCAGGAGTAACCCCTGAGCACTGCCGGGTGTGACCCAAAAACCAAAAAAAAAAGAAGAAGAAGAAGAAGAAATAAAAAATGACTAGATCTAAATACCCAACCCAAAGGCAACAACAATAGAATCAAGAGACCCAATCTACAACAAGTTGTACACAAAAGGGGCCTTTTTACACTAGCACTCCAGGGGGCTAAGAGTGGAGGTATGGGATGAATGCTAGGAACAGTGGTGGAGGGAGGTCAACAGTGGTGGTGGGAATTACCCTAATATCTACCTTAAATATAACTGTGAAAGACTTGTACTTCACATTGTTCTCAATAAATTTTTTAAGGGCTGGAGTGATGGCACAGGGTGCAAGGTGTCTGTCTTGCGCACACTAGCTTAGGATGGACTGCAGATGGACTTGCGGTCCCCCAAGACAGGAGAGATTTCTGAGCACATAGCCAGGAGTAACCCCTGAGCATCACTGGGTGTGACCCAAAAATGAAAAAAAATTTTTTTAATTTTTAAAATTTTACCTATCATGTCCCACTATCTAATCAGAATCTCATCAGAAGGTCCACTGAGAAGTCTTCCCTCAGCATGGATGGCTGACCAAGATTTCTGATAGTGAATGTGATATTCTTCATGCTTAGTAACAAACATTTATTTGGCCTAAATATGAATCTTCCTTCTGCTGTATTGTGTATATTGTTGAACTTTTTACTTCTAACATAAGGATTTTTACTGGCATATATAGCCTTAATTTAATTTCTTTTTACCTGGAAAACTCAGCACCAAAAGACACTTAAAAACAACTTCTATTTCTCCTTGCTTTAAAATTCCTTGCAGTTTTTAACAGAAAGGAACGTTCTGCTTTGGGAACATCTCTAAAGGACTTTGAGTACTTGCTAACTAATTTTTACCTCAGAATTAATATACAAAAGGTTTGCCCAGGATATATAGCATTGGGCTGTTGAACTTTTACCAGGTATATATTTGCATCCCTTTTAGATATACTTTGTCTCCTTTATTTGCCCCTATTTAAAACAAAAACAACAACAAAAAAAACCCTCTCCCCTCAGAAATAGGAAGCTTGATAGGGAAACCCAGATCCTTGCTAAATACCTAATTTACATCAGAGACTAGCCAGATAAGAACTTATTTGAGATGCTTAAATTAACCTTCTCTTTTTAACTCTGGACTCTTAACATGAAATGTATCTATTCATCAGCTCTGCTTATTCACCTAAAGTCAGGTGAATTGCTTTGCAAATCAAACAATGTATACTTAACAAGAAAGACATTTGTATGTTGCATATAAACAAATGTTGGCATTCTTTTCATACCATAGAAAACATTGACTGGTAAAACCCCCCATATATACCCTCGATTCTTCACAAGAAAGATCAGAACAGGGGCCAGAGAGATAGCATGGAGGTAAGGTATTTGCCTTTCACCAGGACAGTGGTTCGAATACCAGCATCCCATATGGTCCCTGTGTCTGCCAGGAGCGATTTCTGAGCATAGAGTCAGGAGTAACCCCTGAGCACTGCCCGGTGTGACCCAAAAAACAAACAAACAAACAAAAAAAAACAAAAAAAAGGAAAGATCAGAACACTGTTCTCCCACATCGCATAACCTTGTGTGATCTCTCATTTCTTCATATTTTGCTATCCTTGCATCCACTTTTTGGAGAGGATTCAAAGAAGTTCTCTAACACAACCTGACCAAAGCTAGCTGCAGCACATGTCTTATAAATCTGATTTTAATTAATAAAATGTTAACCTTTAAATGAAAATAACCTTCTAATAGTCATTTATATGTGATTTATGTAAAAACAATCACAATGCCCATAGAAAGCAAAAATTGCTGGTAAAGAGAAGAGGGAAGCAAAGCAGGAAATCTATTTTTGTGCTGGTGCCCCAATTTCAAAGAGCCTTGCCCTGGCCCACCTCCTGATCCTTTGGGGTGCTTTCATCACAAAATGAGGAGAGTGCATAAAGTCACTTATTAATTGATTCCCAGCTCTAAATTATAATGCTTATCCTTCAAACACTAAAACAAATTCAAAATGCCTTGAAAATTCAGAACATAAGGAAATTGCTGCTAGTGGGCAAGCCATTATGCTTTCCAGGGGACCCAGTGTTCGCTTTCCTTTTGAGTTTTCACAGCAAAACTATTCTCATCCCACACCTCCCCACCCCCTACAATTCTAATGATGCAGAATGTGCTGAAGATAGCTTAGAAAAAGCTAAAGAGTTGTTGATGACATTTCCTGGGAAAATAGCATTAGAATACCTCTTCTGTTTCCCTGCTAAACTCTAGACCTCTTCCCCTTTTTTTATATCTATTACTTTTAACCACCTAGCTCACTTGTTGGTTTTGTGTTTTATTTTTTTATTGCTTGCATTTGTTCTGGGTTTTTTGTTTTGTTTTGTTGGGGAGGGGGGGTGGCATACCTGGTGGTGCTCAGGGGTTACTCCTGACTTTATACTCAGTAGTTATTCCTGGCAGTGCATGGGGGACCCTATGGGATGTCAGGGATCAAAACCAATCAGCCAAGTACAAGGTAAACTTTCTACAGATTGTAAAATCACTCTGGCCTTAAGCTCACATTCTTTTTTTCTTTTTCTTTTTTCTTTGTTTAAACACTGTGGTTACAAGGTTGCTCATAATAAAAACTTTTGGTTTATTTTTTCAGTTACAAAGTTGTTCATGATTGACTTCAGTAAAACAATGTACAACACCTCTCACCAGTGCACATTTCCCGCCAGCCACCAACAGCAATGTCCCCAGTTGCCCTCCCACCCTTCCCCTGCCTGCCTCTGAGACAGAAATTTTTCTTTTCTCTCTCACTCTCCTTACTTTTTGATTGTTCTTTTCTACCCACTTTCTGTATTTCTCTTGCTCTTCCCAGAAATATCCTTCACTCTCATTACCATAAGTTGGCATTTTTATTTCAGTTTCTACCTTTATCTTGAAGGTCCCAATTCCTAAGCTTATTATCACTTTCAGAATTTCAATGCTGAGAATTTTAATAACAATAGATGAGTATAGAGAACACAATCACTGTAGCACTTATTTCATCTGAGGAGATTTTATATGAAATTATAATCATCTTCTCAGAAAATACTTCATTGTTTTAAAAAATAAAAGACAAAGTATGTATCTACTACTGCAACCTGCCAGTTAATATGCTAGTATCCACCACCATTTGTTCATTAAATCACCCATTAATTTATCTTTCCTACAAGTAATTAATATATTTTTCATCAATCAGTCATTGACCAAAACTTACATGTTCCTGGAGATAAAAATGAAAAACATAATTAGACATAAAATGCCATCATATCACACTGTGAAAAATAAGTAATATGTGATAGAAAATGAAATTCTGTGCTATATTGCATCATAGTTTCAAAAGCTATCATTTGTGCATTTTTTTCATTTGTGCATTTTTATAGCTAAAAGCAGATCTCTACAACTGTCATTAGTAGCAGTTCTGAATACTCAAAAATCTCAAAAAATGCTGCTAGGCAACAGACACCAGGATACTCATAGTTCTGCTCTTCAATGCACACACCTTTTGCATTGCCTTTGCGTTCTTTCAGCAATGCTTCATTGTTTTAATCAACATCCAAGTCACATGAGATGAGAAATAAGATCTGTTAATCAAAAAAATAAGTAATGCTGCATTTCCCCCCGAATGACTTATCATGAGCAAAGAGAAGCAATTAAAATATAAGTAAAAATTGTAACCTGTTGTTTCCTAAAAGTGTGTCCAATGTTATTTACATGCCTGCTGTTCATATCTTTTAAACTATCATCAAATAAAAATAAACCAAAACACAATCATTTATAATATGTACTCTCTTGTTAGCAAAATTTCTGTGTGTGATAGTAGGTAAATTTATGCTTCAGAAAAGAACTTGCATGTGAGCTAATGTCCAGATTCTATCAACTTATATGTTTATTTTTATCTTCAACCTACTTATCTTTCCTCCACTCTAGAATGCTATTTTTAACTTTGGGGTAGGTGGTGTACACATTCCAAATTATTTTCTAATAAAAGGATATATTAAAGAAAGTAGTTTGATATGTAACTACTACAACACCAAGGATGGAAAGCTCTTTCACTTGTTTCTCTAAAACTAACTGCAGAAGCCAAAAGAGTGTGCTCCATGCACAGTCACGAGAGGTTAAGGAACCCCATCTTTCCTTCTCCTTGTCATGATAGCACATGTAAATATTCTCATCTCAAAAATCTCACACCAAAAATAATAAACACCGTTTTCATCCTTTGGTAGGCAAATAGCTAAGACTTGGGAAGTAAACGTATGAATCCAAATCTTTGTGATGACATCCATACTCATCACCACAAGACTAGAGATTTTACTTTTTGTGAATGTTTATTTCGCTTGGCTTCTCCCCAATAATCATAGTTATCTCTTTAGACTAAAGGAATAATATATGTCGATATGCACTCAGAGATATACCAGCATCCAGAAGTAAGTTTTAGGAATTAAAAATTCCTAAATTTAACTGTTATCAAATTATTTGTTAATTAAATTATTTGTTAATCAAATCATTTGTTATCAAATCTTTTTTAAATACAAACTACACATGCTATTTAGAATCAAGCATATGTTAGAAGATAAAAATTTAATACACAGATATAAATGCACAACTATACAAGTTAAAACAAAGCAAGTTTAAGAAATTTGAATGAGTCTTTTAAGAATAACCTATTGAGAATCTCAAAGGACATCTGATCTAACCCTCTCAGGGGAGGGAGTGTGTCAAAGGAAACTGTGAGGTGAGTAAAGTAGTGAATAAAGACAAGACCCAAACAGTTTCAGCCTCTCTGCTTCCCAAAAGAGTTAAATCAGTACATGAATGATTAAAATGAAGAACAATCAGCTATCCAAAGGAAAACTGAGATTTATAAGGACAACCATTGGACACTATAACTTTAGGCCATTGGGTCTGGCTCACCTTTTGTTCCAACTAGCACAGCCTATTAAGGAAAGAAAGGGAAGACAACAGGGAAGACTAAG
>PVKC010032908.1:0-14026 GCA_004027635.1 Crocidura indochinensis
TAAAGGAAGTAGGACTAAATATTGTATTTTGAATAAATTAGATTCTTTGTTTCCTAACTTAAATACAAAATCCTTTGTCATATAATCCAACTTTTCTAATTGGTACCCCAAAAAGCTAAAATCCAAGATTCATACACATGAGTTCATAGCAGTATTATTAACAGTAGTATATAGCATATACAATATACTACTATTATATATTACATTTAATATATACTATATTATAAATGGTATATAATAATAGTATATGGTATATATAATAGTTCATAGCAGTATATTAGCAATACATGTAATACATGTAACTATGAAAAGAAATCCTTCCATGCATCATATTATTAAAATGATATATAATAATATAATCATATTACTATGTCTTGAGTCAGTCAAATAAGCCAGACACAAAAGGACAAAACTACATAATACCACTTTTATGAGTAGCCAATGTAGACAACTAATCCAATATAGCTATGGGTCTATATAGCCAATCTACAGAAATAAAAAGTAGCACAGTGGTTGTCAGGGGTTCAAGGAATGAGACACAAGGAGTTATATAGCATCCATTTGCAAGATAAAAAGTTCTAAAAATGTGTTGTGAACAATAACTATGCTAAAAAGAATGAAAAATTTGTATTATATAAATTTAAGAGTAAAAGGAGAGATTGCATTTACAAGCACCAAATTTTACAAACCTGCCCAAAAACTTCTTCATTAACAGTAAAAGTGAGATCTAGGATATCTGTGATGTTGTTGTCCTTCATCCATTGCAAGCTCTGATGGAATTCTTCATCCAAATATTCCAAGTCACTCAAGTCACACGGTCTGGATACATTTAAAGAAAAAAAGATAATCAGAATTATTGAACAAATGGCTGCTCAGATAATTCCATATTATGGAAAGCTTTATTTTTCTAGTTGAAATAATGTAGGTATATGATAAAAATTTATATATTTGAATTAACCGATTAGTCATATTTTGCTCATCCAATAATTTTTTGTGCCACACCCGGTGGTGCTCAGGGGTTACTCCTGGCTGTCTGCTCAGAAATAGCTCCTGGCAGGCACGGGGGACCATATGGGACACCGGGCTTTGAACCAACCACCTTTGGTCCTGGATCGGCTGCTTGCAAGGCAAACACCGCTGTGCTATCTCTCCAGGCCCTCATCCAATAATTTTAAGAGTCAAAATATTTCCAATAATAAACATGAAATAATTACTGACTCAGGAATTTTCATCAACAGTCAAGGAAGCATATTTCTAGAAATTAATTGGCTTATTTAAACACCATAGTTATAATTATTGATAATAGTTATATTCTTTTCACAGATATAAAGTTGTTTATGATCAAGTCTCAGACAAAATATGTGTAACCCCTTTAGTAATGCACATCTCCCACCACTAATATCCCAAGTTTCCTTCCACAGTGCCCCTGACTGCCTCTGGGGTAGACATTTTACTTCTCTCTTTGCTGCTTTTCTCTCTTAATTTCAGTTCTCTTCCCTTTTAGATAATGTAGTTTGCAATATTGTTACTGAGGAATATGATGTGCATTACTTTATCTCCTTTCAGAACACAATTTTTGTCCAGAGTGATCAATTCCAATGATCATTGTCATAGCGGTCCCTAATCTGCCTTCCTGCTTTCCTAATATTTATGGCAAGCTTCCTGCCATGGACTGGTCTCCCTGACTATCATCTGTTGTCTTTAAATACTATCTATTTTTCATATTCCAGAGATTATTCTATGTTTATCCCTCTCCCTCTTGCTCAGCATAATAGTCTCCGTATCCATTTATTTATAAACAAATTTTATGACTTCATTTTTCCTACAGCTGTGTAGTATGCCATTGTGTAGTTGTATCAGTTTCTATATGCATCTGTTCTTGGTACTTGATTTGTTCCCAGATTCTAGATATTGTGAATAGTGCTGCGAGTAACATAAAAATGCAGAGGAATTTTCTACAATGTGATTTTGGGTTCCAAGGGTATATACCTAGGAATAGTATTGCTGGGTCAAATGGAAACTCAGTTTCTATTTTTTTTGACTATGCATGTTTTTTTCAAAGAGGTAGGACTAATTGATATTGGGACCAACAGTGAACGAGAGACCCTCTCTTTCCTCATCTCCATCAACAATTGATATCTTTCTGTTGACTAGTTGCTATGGCAAGTACTTTCAGTATTATTCTGAATAGAAGTGGCAATAGGGGGCACAATTGTTTTCTACCAGATCTTAGAGGCAAGTCTTTTAGTTTTCCCCCTAATGAGTTTAATATTTGCCATGGCTTGTGATAAATGGCTTTCACTATAGTGAGGAACATTTCTTCAATTTCATTCTTGTTGATAGCTTTTATTATGAACCTTATCAAGTGCTTTCTCTGCATATATTGATTAATCATATTATTTTTATTTGCATGGTGTATTATATTGATTGGCTTGTGTATGGTAAACCATCCTTGCATCTTTGGAATAAATTATACTGTCATGGCATATGACTTCTTGATGAATTGATGAGTTTTATTTGTTAGTAGTTTTTGAAGATCTTTACATCTGTGTTCATCAAGGATATTGCCCTATAATGCTCTTTTTGATGGTGTCTCTTCTTTTGGTATCATAGAAACTATTTTAGAGTGCCTCTGTTTCTTCCATTTCCTGAAAGAGTCTGAAAGTTATTGGTAGAAGGTACTCTTTACAGGCTTGAAAAAATTCACTAGTAAAACCATCTTGGCCTGGGCCTTTTTTTTTTTTTTTTTTTTGGTAAGCCTCTTAATTACCATTTCAACATCCTCAATAATGATAGGTATATTCAAGTATTTCAGATAATCTGATTCAACCTTTGGAGATTAAAGGAGTCCAAGAATTTATCCATGTCTTCTAGGCTTTATCATTTTATGGCATAAAGATTTTCAAAGTAATCTCTGATTACTCTTTGAATTTCTATTGTATCTGTTATGGCATTCATTCTGATTTAATTTATTAAGTTTCTCTCTTCCTTTGTGAGTATTACTAGAGGATTATTGATATTATTAATTATTTTTAAAGTACAAATGCTTTCATTGGTTTTAAAAATATTTTATTGCAACTATTGTAATTTACAAAGTCCTTCATAGTTGGGTTTCAGATATACAATGAATGAAGGCCAATACCATCACCATTGTTAACCTTCCTCCACCAATAATCCCAAATGCATCCCATACCAATATTCCTGCCCCCAGTCTGCAAATATAATAGGCCTATTTTAAGCTAATATCGTTAAGAGTTGAGTCTCTTGATTCTATTGTTGTTGCCTTTGTCTTGAATATTTAGTTCGTCCTTTTAAAACACTACCAATACACCTGAAACCATTTGGACCCTTACTTCCACCCCTTGTGTGTGTGTTTCTCCTCTTCCACTCAGTTTCTTTACTTCTCCTCACTATACACTATGTGTATAAAGTGACCAGGGTGTTCACTACAACTCCCATTTAGATGATTGCATTTTTTTCATGCAGTTATTCTAAATATCACATATAAGCGATATCATCTTGTATTTATCCTTTTTCTGGCTTACTTCATTGAACATATTATCTTCCAGTTCCATACATGTTGTTGAAAATTGCATGATTGTGTCATTCATTATAGCTATGTAGAATTCCACTGTATAAATGTACCACATCTTTATGATCTCAACTTACCTATTGTTGGACATCCAAGTCAGCTATTTTACTGAGTGCTGCAATAAATAGTGGTGTGTATACATCCTTTTGGATAAAGGTTTTCTGTCCTGGGGATAGATGCCCCAAAGTAGGATTGCTGGGTCATAAAGCAGCTCAATTTGAGTTTATTGAGAAGCCTTCACACTATTGTCCAAAGAGTTTGGACTGGGAGCATTCCCACCAGCAGTGGATGAGAGTTCCTTTCTCACCATATCCCTACCAATAGAGATTTTTCTCATTAGTTTTGTTATGTGCCATCTTCACTGGTGTGAAATTTCCATAATGGTAAATGATAACGGACATTTTTCATGTGTTTTGCTGGTCATCTGTTAGTCTTCTCAGAGAAGTGTCTGTTCACTTCTTCTCCCCATTTTTGATGGTGTTTTTAGGTTTTGTGGAATTAATCTTTGTGAGTACTTTATATCCTAGTTATCTTTTATCTAATGTGTTGAATGCAAAGTTTTCTGCCATTCATTTAGCTATCTTATAATTTTAGCTCATATTTCTTTGCCATACAGGAATTTTTAGTTTGATGTAGTCCCATTTATTCAGACTTTCTGCTTTAGCCCTTGTCATTGCAATGCTATCATGGAAGACTTCTTTGAGGTCTAAGTCTTGGAGTATTCTGCCTATGTTTTCTTCAAAGACTTTTATGGATCCAGGTCTAATCTCAAGATCTTTAATTCATTTCAATTGACTTTTGTGTAAGGTGTGAGATACAAACCGATCTTTAGTTTCTTACATGTGATTATACAATTGTTCCAACACCATTTGTTGGAGAGATTGTCTTTATTCCATTTTAAGTTATTTGATCTTTTTTATTAATTGCTCATATACTTGGGGGGGTAGTCAATGGATATTTTATTCTGACCCATTAATCTGAAAATCTATATTTGTTCCAATACTGTGCTGTTTTGATCACTATTTCTTTGTAGTAGAGCTTCAAATTAGGCAATGAAATGCCTCTCAATTTCTTATTTTTTTAAATGGATTTGGCTATACTAGGCCTTTTATAGTTCCACACAAACTTTGCAATTGATTGTTCTAAGTTCTTGAAGAATATTCTATGAATTTGAAAAGGGAATGCACTGAATCTATACCGATTCTTCCAATCCATGAGCATGGAATATTTTTCCATTTCTTTGAATCTTCTCAATTTCTTTCTGAATTGTTTAGAAGTTTTTATGGTATAGGTCTCATACCTCTCTTGTTAGGTAGATTCCTAGGTACTTGATAGTTTCAGACACTATTTTAAATGGGATAGACTCTTTGATCTCTTTCTCCTCTACGTCATTTGTATAAAGGAATGCAACTATCACTTTTGTGTATTGTCTTTGTCGCTGGCTACTTTACTGTTTTGCTTTATTGTTTCCAAGAGATTTTTTTTTTGTGAACTCTAGGATCATACATTTATCATCATGCTATTTGCAAATAGAGATCATTTGACTTCCCATTTTTCAACTCGAATCTCTTTGATTTCCTTCTCTTGTTTGATTACTATTGCTAGGACTTCTAATACTTTGTTGAATAAGAGTGGATATCTTTGCCTATGCCTGACCAACACAAAGAATTGATTAAACTGATTAAATTTCCAGTTGTGCTGTTTTCCTTGTTTCTATAGTTTTGGATTTTGCTCTGACTTTTATTATTTGTTTTCTTCTGCTTGTGTTTTGACTCCTTGCTATAAGTTTTCCAGATATTAAATGTGTACCTTTAATTTAATGATTTTTTCTTTTTTTTCTTTTCTTATGTAGGCCTGTATTGTATGAGTTTCCCCTAATTATTATTTGTGCTGTGTCTATAGATTTTGATAATTTGTTTCTTAATTATAATTAGTCTTAAGAAATTTCTTTATTTTATCTTGATTTCTACTTTGATACAGTTATTGAACAGCATGCTGTTTAATCTCCAAGTGTTAGATTTTCTCTACGTTTTCTTTTTACAATCAATCTCAATGAATTGTGATCTGATAGGGTGCTTGATATAATTCTTACAATTTTGAATTTATGTAAGTTTCACTTGTGTCCTAGAGTGTGGTCTATCATAGAGAAGGCTATATGTGTACTTGAGAAGAATGTGTATTCAGCTTTTTGAGGATGAAAGACCCTGTAGATTCATTAGTACCAGATTTTCTAGTTTCTCATTTAGGACTCTTATGTCTTTGCTAGTGTTCTGCCTACTGAATCTATCTTTCCAGTGGTGATAATGGATATATTTTCTAAGAGAAAGAAGTACTTGGTCCGATCTACTCTTAAATATCTGATATAAATTAAAATGTCTTTGTGTGGATGTACAAGCATCCATGCATTTTGGAAAGAGGAGAGTCGATAGGATGGACCAAAAACTCCCTCTCTTGGCAGACAAACTTGAGATGGGGCAAAAGGAGGTCATGACTGGCATCATAACACAGAGAGGCTTGGGGAAAGACTTTGAACACTGGCTATGTTCGATAGGAGGGACCAGAAAGTCCCTCTATCAGCAGACAAACATTAGTTGGGGTGAGAGACAGCAGTGAAGTCAGAACCTGTGGTAGAATGCAGAAGCAGCTCGAGGGATCATTGATCTTTTGTATTGTTTTTAAAAGTCTAGTTTATTAACTTCTGCTCTCAATTTTATTATTTCCTTCCTCATGCCCACTTTCAGCTCCTTTTTTTTGGTGATTTTACAATTTCCAATTTCTTAAGGTAGGCTGTTAGTAATTTATGTAGGCCTTTTCTTTCTTCCTGATGAACGCTTGCAAAGCTATAAGTTTTCCTATTAATACCACATTTTCTGTGTCCCACATATTCTGGTATTTTGTGTCTTCATTTTCATTTGTTTCCAGGAATATTTAAAAATTTTTGACTTCCTCTCTGTCCCATTGGTTATTCAGTAATCTGTTTAAGTTTCAAATGTTAAATTGGTTTCTCAACGTAATTCTTATGCTGTTTCTGTTGAATTTTATACCCAAGTTCTATTGTCATCTGTTCCCTTATTTTAGGATTTTTCATCTTCTTTTAATTTATTTTAAGGCTTTTTACAAATTCTTCTATTGTCTAGAGGTGTTATGAAGCTCATCTTTGAGCTCACTGATTCTTTCCTAAACAGCTGTTACTTTGCTGGTTAGGCCTTCCATTGAACTTTTCATTTTGCCTAACAAATTTTTCAATTCTGTTATTTTTTGTTTATAGTTTTCTCATTTATATGAACATTGTCTTATAGAGACTTTAAACTAAAACTTAATTGCTAAGACTCTAAGACTTATTGACTGTTCCATGAATTCTTTGGATATCCTCAATTCTCTTTTAAAGCTATACTAGTTGGGGCCGGGCGGTGGCGCTGAAGGTAAGGTGCCTGCCTTGCCTAAGCTAACCTAGGAAGGACCGCAGTTCGATCCCCCGGTTCCCCATATGGTCCCCCGTGCCTGCCAGGAGCGACTTCTGAGCGAATAGCCAGGAGTAACCCCTGAGCATCACCGGGTGTGGCCCAAAAACCAGAAAATAAAAATTAACCTAAAGCTGATACTAGTTGACTCTTCAGTCTCCCCTATATGTTCACATATAAGTGTGTTGGGGTTCTACATTGCTTTGCTATTGTGACATTTGCAATGTGGTAGTGGTTCTTATACATTGTGGTGGGACGCGACTAGAAAATATGTGCCACCTCATAATAAAGTAGATCATTCATACTCTTTTCTGGCACATTATCCTGGTGTCAAAATTGCTCTTTTGAGTAAAATTGGAGCCTGCTACTGTCACAAGTGGTCGACAGTCCTATTTGTTCATTGTCATTATCTTCTTGAACACACTAACCTCAGTTCAAAATGGCCCTTTTGATCCAAATAGCTGGTCACTGCTATCACCATGTCTTTCTAGTCCTGTATGTATTGTACTATTTCTCTAGACCCCACCATGAAATGTATTTTAAAACAAGCTATAAATTAGGTACACTTAATTATACCTATGAATATGACTTTATTTTACTCCAAGATTTGTTATATCTCAGCATTAGAAAATGTTATATATGTTATATATTAGCATTAGTCAATCATCTTAAGCCTAAAAGGAATAAGGAACAAAAGGCAAGAGGTTTCAGGAAACCAGTGCCTGCTGAACTATCTGCAGGATTGGATAAACTATGCCTATAACACACTTACAGTCTCAGTAGTGCTTTATAGAAGGGCCTTGTGAAGAAAGCATCTAGAAGGTACTGATGGATCAAAGCCAGGCCTAGGATACGACCACTAAATCTGAACCTGGAACACAGACAGAGAAATTTAAGAGCAAGTAAGAATTAAAAAGGTTCATTATTTTAATTTATATTTTTGATTGAGTATATTTATAGTACTAATATTAAGTCACCTAAGAAATTTGCCAATTGTGAAATAGAGAAGTACCCATTCTCTTGATTTTATTTTTGTAGTGATGGCATCAAATCTGGCTTCACACACGGAGGCATGTGCTCAACTACTCAGTTATGCTCCTTTTTTCCATGATATTATTTACTATAAAATAAAGAAACTCATCTTCTAAAATACTGAAATAGTGACATTATTTTACCAGAATCCTCTTATATGCTACAGCATAAGAACCCCAAAAAGAAAAGTTCTAGCAAAGAATTCCAGAATCTTCTATAAATAACCCATATAGAACTTAAATGAGGATCTTAAACTCCCTCAAAGACACTGAAAATTTTCTGGACCATGCACTTCATCAAGTATTCTGAAAATAGCACCTAATGATGTAATGTGTACCTGATACCATGTTGACAGAAAAAGGATGAGGATGAGTCACATTTGGCAGATGTGACCTAACTCAAATGAAAAAAATAATTATAGGGAGTCAAACAGTGATAAGTAGCAAGTTGAACTTCACTGTTATTGAGCACTGTCAGTGACAAAAATATAAGAAGGATTGGTCCTGTAGACTTGCCAACTTCCCAATGTCAGGACATTTACTGATATAAATCTATATCGGTGCAAACAGCTTTCTCAAAAATTTGTAGGTAAAATCCTTAGCAAAATGCTGATGCTTCTTAGGTCTTAATTTCATCACTGCTCTTCTCCTAAATAAGCTTTCTTGCTATATGATTCAGCATAGTGGTTATCTCTTTATGTAGGTTTTGCCCATCTGTGGTATCTCCTTAACTAGTTTTATTTTTTAAGCAAACTAGACTTTCAACTAAGCATGAAAGTGAAGAATCTTATATAAAAGTTGAGTCTTATATAAAACTTTTATATAAAAGAATTTTACATAAAACCTTATATAAAATTTTATATAAATATAAATATATTTATATATAAAAATCTTATATAAAAGTTTATATATAAAATATTATATAAAACTTTTTCAAATACTTTTCATTGAAATTTCCAATATATTATTAATCTTTACTGCTCTTTATGAAGCTAATTTTACTCATGTATTTTCTTATAATTTCTATATATAATATGTAAATTAATATTAATGCAATATTACAGAATAACTTTAGCTACAAAATATGGCACTTAATTGCATATTCAATAGTTAATTCTTTTGATATGATATAACATGTAAATATTATTGAATAAGAAGAAATTAGAGGTAAATAGAATGTTCTAAAAGATGCTATCAGGGCACTATGAATAGGTGTCTTAAAGGATAATCAACTGTCTTATAGTTGTTGAGACTAGGATCTTCTACAAACTCTTCAACCCTCCTAGTCTCAACACCTTACTGTTCTTCCTGGACAACTCTCATAAATAACTGTGCCCAACATGGTGCCCTCAATACTGTGCATTTTATGTATACCTCAATATAGTCTTATCTTATTCTGAGGCAGGCTTCTCTAATATTCTGTGGCATTGGTGTGTGGACATTCAAGAAACCACCCAGAGTAGGAAGAGAGAAAATATCAATACAAAAGTATCTAGACAAATACTACTCTCACAGTTATGGTCTTAAGAAGCAAAGTATAGAAGAATGGTAATTTGTATATGTGTGTACATATATATATATATAATTTAAAAAGATTATAAATTTTTGACTCAGGAATAAAATATAATAATTCATTGATCTGTGATCTTTTTTTAATCAAAATACAACATTTTAAACTTTATTTAATCAGAAACTGGTAGAGCTTAATAAGAAAAAATATCCAACCCATCATAAATTGGGGAGAAGATATGGACAGACACGTCCCAAAGAACTACAGATGGCCTAAAGGCACATGAAAAAAATGTTCTTCATCATTAATCATCAGAGATGTGCAAATAAAATAGCAGTGCGATATCACCTTACACCACAGAGACTAAGAATAACTAAGAGCACTAAGTAGTACAAGGAAAGAACAGGAAGAAAGGGACTTTCATCCACTGTTGGTGGGAATTTTGAAAAAGAATAGGCCTTTCTTCAAAAAAAAAATAGAAATTGAGAGTCTGTTAGATCCGCAAACACCAATCCTGGGAATATAACTTTGGGACCAAAAACATAATGGGGTAAAACATTTGAACTTCTTTATTCATTGCAACACTGTTACCAATAGCTAGCCAGACTCTGAAACAACAAAAGTACCCAAGAACAGATAAATGGATAAAGAAACTGTAATACAGAGCTATACAATGAAATATTACACAGTTTTTTTTTTTTTTAGCAAAAATGAAGTCTTGAATAGACTAAAAAGAATCATGCTGAGTAAAACGAGTCAGAGGGAGAGAGATATACATAGAATGATTGTGCACAGCTGTGGGATATAAGTGGGGAAAAGCAATAGTATGACAATACTCAAAGACAATAGTAATATTGACTGAGAAGTGTAAAGAAGACAGAGAAAGGATTACTCTGATAATTGTACTTGGAAGTGGTCACTCTGAACAATGGGAATTGAAAGAAAGTAAAGTGAAATACACGATACTCCTTCACTAATTGTATTACAAACCACATGCCTAAAAGGGGGGGAAATGGAAAGAAAAGAGAAGGTGACAGAGATAAAAAAGTATTTACCATAAGGTCAGAATAAGGGTTAGGATGGGTGAGATGATGAGAAGGTAACTGTGGAAACTGGTGAGAAATAAAAAATAAAAACTGGTTAAGATATCTGTTGGGTGTTGGAACATTGCTTGATCAAAACTCAATTGTCTATACGTTTTTAAGTCTGCATTTCATGGAGATTTAATTAAAAGTAAAAAATAGGGGGCCCAGGAGATAGAATGGAGGTAAGGCGTTTGCCTTTCATGCAAAAGGTCATCGGTTCGAATCCCGGTGCCCCATATGGTCCCCCATGCCTGCCAGGAGCAATTTCTGAGCATGGAGCCAGGAGTAACCCCTGAGCACTGCCGGGTGTGACCCAAAAACTTAAAAAAAAAAAAGTAAAAAATAAAATAAAGACATATTAAATATTTAAGAAAATAATTAGAAACAGATTGGGGCCTATGGGAATTTTCAGCCCAGTAACCCAACATACCAGTGGAAGAGGAACAGAAGTCCTGGCATGTGGGGTCTCCTGTGTCCAACTGCAGCCTCCCTCTCCAGTTTGAAAATACATAGAGGAGGAGTTTTCCTACACCTCCCTTCCCCCAGGGCCCAGGTTACCAGGTCTGGCCCTGAAGGCCATTCTGGCATGGGGGGATCTAGTCCCTTGGACTAAGTGGTCAGTCCAGGGAGTCTTTGGCTAGCTGTCCAACCCAGTGCCCCCAACATACCAGTGGAAGAGGAACAGAAGTCCTGATTGATATCTGGTTTCCAGTTTCCCCTTTGATTATGGAGGCCAGCTCTTGCCAGGTATGGGGTTTGGGGAGGCACCATCCTGGAGGCCTTCTCCCAAGCCTGGGGAGTTCTGGGAGGCTTGGCAGCCCCCCCCAGCCATGCCCCTCTTTCTCTCCTGGACTTTAGGACTTCCCTGAGTACCAGCACAGATGGCCAGAAGTGGGTTCAGGTGGACTCTTAGGTGTCCTCCCTCCATACTCCAGGGGGAGGTGCATGGGGAGAAAGGCGGGCACATATCTGGCTTCCAGTTTCCCCTTTGATTCAGGAGGCCAGCTCTTGCCAGGTATGGGGTTAGGGGAGACCCCATGCCGGAGGCCTTCTCCCTAGCCTGGGGAGTGCTGGGAGGCTTGGTAGGGACCCAGCAATCCCCCTTTTTCCCCTGGACTCCAGGCCCTCCCTGAGTGCCAGCTCAGATGGCCAGAAGTGGATTCAGGTGGACTCTTAGGGGTCCTCAGGCTTCCCCCTTCCCTCTATACTCCAGGGGGGAGGTGCATGGGGAGGAGGGTGGGCAAATATCTGGCTTCTGGTTTCCCCTTTAATTATGGAGACCAGCTCTTGCCAGGTATGGGGTTTGGGGATGCCCCATGCCGAAGTCCTTCTCCCTAGCCTGGGGAGTGCTGGGAGGCTTAGCAGGGACCCATCCATCCCCCTCTTTCTCCCCTAGATTCCAGACCTTCCCTGGACTTCGGTCCAGGTGGACTCTATAGGGATCATCAGGCTTTCCCCCTACCTCTCCCTACACTAATGGGAATTTGCTTTGGGAGGAGGGCCGGCCATTCTAGCATTGGTTTATGTTGGGACAGTCACTGGAAATTTATTCTCCTTTGGTCTCCATTCCTAAAACCATGCAGGGGCTAGTGCCCCCACACGTACAAAATATATTGATAGTATTATATGCATATAGCTTATATATACATAATATCCATCTTGTATTGTGACCTTGATACACAAGAGTGGAGAAACCTTGAATATCTTAGGCCATGGGAATTTCTATCCTTCCCCAATACTTACTGTGCCTATGAAAAAAAAGTGGGGGGGGACACACCAAACCCTGTCACTCCAGCATTCCTTTTTCTTATTTTGTTTTGTTTGTTTTTGATATTATTTTCCTTCTCTTTTTTCTTTCTTTTTCACTCTTGTGGATATTATTTGGTGATTTTTTTTTTTGGCTGGGTGCATTTTTTTTGGTAGTTGATACCAAATTTTTCTTCTCTGTTTCTTAACCTTTTTATCTCCAACAGAATTGCATAACTTGAATCATCAGTCTCATAAATTGAGGGGGTAGATGATGATAACAGGACCAGTCATATGAACATGTAGTAAAAATAAAAATAATCAGACTGGAATATCAAATCCAAAGTCAATGACAACAGAATAGATACCCAATATACAAGAGACCAGTTACACTAGTTTTCTGGGGTGTAAAGAAGGGATATATGAGAGACATGCTGGGAACAGGAGTGCAAGGAGGACAACATTGGTGGTGGGAATGCCCTTCATTCATTGTCACCATGTACTGTAAATAATTCTGTGTAATGCACTTCAGTCACAATAAAAATTAAAAAGAAAAAAGAAAAAAAGAAACAGATTGGGGCCAAGGTGACCAATTAATGCCTCAGTATCATCCTGTACAAAATATACACAAAGGAATTAAGAATATTTGCCAGAGACATATTAGAGAAAAACTGGATGTGGCCATTTTGAATTAGACTCATTTTGAACCACCTACAGCAGCAGAGGAGTGGTGAGGTGGTTCACCTGGAATGTGACTTGGCATAACCTACAATGAATCCAACAACAGATCAGTCATGGGAAACAAGGGAAATACTAGCCTGTTGTCTCACAGACATCTAGTTTTGTACTTACAGAGTAGGGAAGTGAGTGATGAGGAGTGGACTCAGAAAACAGAACACATGCTGAAGTGGTAGCACCATGGTTGAGCACTGCATGTGGCTGACCCAGGATGAATGTGGGTTGGGTTCCCAGCATCCCATATGGTCCCCCAAGCCAGGAGCAACTTCTCAGTGCAGAGCCAGGAGTAATCCCTGAGTGCCACTGGGCGTGGCCCCCCAAAACAAAACAAACAAAAAAAAAAAGGAAAGAAAAACAGAGCACAGTAGACTTATTTTTTTAATTATTAATTTTTGGTGATGCTCAGGGGTTACTCCTGGTTATATGCTTAGAAATTGCTCCTGGCTTGGGGAACAATATGGGATGCCAGGGGATCGAACTACGGTCTGTCCTGGGTCAGTCGCATGCAAGGCAAACACCCTGCCACTGCACCATCACTCTAGCCCCCACAATAGATTTCTAATGCCTCAGACATACTGACTGGGGTGCATCATTTTGGGAAAAACCCTGCCGATTCAAGACTACAGGAAAATAGTCTTTCTACAAGATCAAGTCAATAGTTTCAAACTCACTCAAGTCACAGGAATTGACTCATTAGCCGACAACACCTTTGTCCAGCAAAGGACCTGTACCCAGACATTTGGGTACAGGGCAAAAAGACAATCGACTTAGATCCTAATGTTTTCATCTTCCTATTGACAATCCATTTGTCTTCCTCTGAGGCACTTCCTCTTTACATTTTTTTAGACTTTTTTTTTTTTTTT
>PVKC010032910.1:0-14117 GCA_004027635.1 Crocidura indochinensis
CTGTTCAACAAGTGGTGCTGGCAGAACTGGTTAGCCACTTGTAAAAAAGCGAAAATAGACCCCCAGTTAACATCATGTACGAAGGTAAAATCCAAATGGATTAAAGACCTCGATATCAGACCTGAAACTATAAGGTATTTAGAACAACATGTTGGTAAAACAATTCATGACATCGAGATAAAGGGCATCTTCAAGGAGGTCTGAGAACTTCTAAACTTCAGATATCATGATGCAGTCTTAGTTCTGGAAAGTTCTCCGTCAGTAACTGTTTCTTTAAGTCCAATGAGCCTAGTCTAGTAGACCCCCATATGAGCAAAAATATGTCCTGATGCCCTACAGACCATCCAGATGTGCCCAAACCCACACATATATTAGTTCAACTTTCCTCCACCCCCTTCCACTAACTGCATAAATCTAGTCACCAAAATCCAATGCTCCAAATTATGGATATTGGTCTGTCTTGATTTCACAACTGGCTGAGAGCATGGTGCCCCTTGAACAAGTTCATCATCCTTCTGTAGCTCCACCCCAAAATACAGGTAACTGAGACCTGCCCATTTCTGGGCGGGGTCTTGGGAACCGGAGTTGACCTGTAACTTTACCTGAAAACCCTGCCCATTTCCTGGGAGGGGTCTTGGAAAGGTACTTAAGGGCTCTGACCCAGAGGAGAGGATCTCTTTTTGTCTTTGGCTCTTGCCCAGTTGGATCTTTGCCAGTTTGAAGGTCAGAGGAAAGATGGCTGAGAGAAGTTAAGATGCAGGGCTAGCTAAGAATAGCTGAATGCGGGTCCGGGCGGTGGCGCTGTAGATAAGGTGCCTGCGCTAACCTAGGACGGACCTCGGTTCGATCCCCCGGTTCAATCCCCCGGTTCCCCATATGGTCCCCCGTGCTTGCCAGGTGTGACTTCTGAGTGAATAGCCAGGAGTAACCCCTGAGTGTCATCGGGTGTGGCCCCAAAAAACAAAACAACAACAACAACAAAAAAAGAATAGCTGAATGCTTAAATGGTTATGATATAGGCCACACATGTGGTGGCTAGGACGAAAAAAGCTGTTACTTCCTGAAGCCTGCATGTGAGTGAGATTTCTACCCGCTGCTCTCATGAGCCTCCAGACCCTACGGTTAATTGGGGCTGTGGAGCCACATGGTTCAGAGCCTAAAGACAGAGGCCTCCATCCACCATCCAAGCCAATCATAAGGCCTAATTTTTACTACATCCCTCTACATTTTTTACACCTGCTACAACAGTCCTTCCTTCAGTGGGAGATTCCTCCTCTGGGGCCATGGCATGTGAGGGGCTAGACCCATCCAGGTTTCTATTCAAGTTGAATCTTGAACCCTTTTTATATGTTACCTTAAAGAAAGTAGATACCCAAGGGGCCACCAAGTCCAACTTTTTCTATAAGGCTAGCAGGCTAAAGGAGGTTGAAAACTGTACAGTATGGCTTTTGTTAAGTCCCTTCCAGTATTGCATTGAAGTGATACCCAAGCTAACAAGATGTTGTCAGTGAAAGTATCTGATGCACCAACATGGTGGATCAACATATATTAGGACATGTTCATAGAACAGATTTTCCACATGTAGTTCTGTTCTGCTCCATTCATTCCATTCCATTCTGAGTGTGCCCATCATAAAAGCATTGTTGACTCAAGGGAGATCATTTTTTTTTACAAAGCATTTCAATAATGAACTTTCAATTTATTTGAAGTTAAAACTTTTGGATAAAGGCAGTTCCCACACCATGTGAAATTTTTTTCCAGCTACACTAAGTTCATGGTCACTGGTACAGCTCTCTTCATGGTCTTCATACATCTTGTCATCGCTTTGATTCATCGCTTCCTCCTGGATGATTTCCACCGCCTCCTTCTGGGAGCTTTGGCCAGTCGGAGTCCATCTGTGGAGGTGTTGGAGGCAGTATGTCTTGAAATACCTCCAAAGGTTGTGGATGCAGAGTAGGTGTTAAGTTGAAGCTCACTGATATTCACAGATCCCTAAAAATAAAGATGACTCAGCTATCCATTGACTGGGAGTCCATCATAACAATAGGACTTGGTAACACTTCTTATTAAATGCTTAAGAAATTGTTTAATGGATACATGCTGGTTGACTTCAGAGATAAAGAGAATATTTTAAAATTCTATTTAGCTCATTACACTCCCTAAGTATTTTACTTCTTTTGTCCTTCACTTTAACTTCCTGAAAGAAAATGGACAGAATGAAAAAAAAAGAAATATAGGCTATGAAAAAGAGGTTTCATTTAGTCATTCAGCAGTTGCCTTCACTTACAATATAAAGCCAAAACAGAAATACCTGTAAGCACATGTTTTTAGTCCTTCCCTTCCAGAAAACTCCATCATGTGTCATTGCTCCATCCTGTGCTATACTTAAGATACTTATTTTATAAAGACATGAGGAGCAACTATAAAAACTTTGGAGCCCAGCTCCCCCTTTTCAGCACCTCTCTACTAAATGATTTTTTTCACTTTCAAAAATACTGTCTTCCCTACAGCACTGATTTTGAGTGGTGGATGTTTACAAGATTTTACTCTAGTATGCATGAGAATTGGCCAAGTCCTAGGCACAGGGTATCAGTCCAAGTGGACTAATAAACTAATAGAAGTTAAGAGAAGGTAGGAACTAGTTGAGGTCACAGTTGAGCCCACCCATTGGCCACTGGGAGCCACCAGTACTGGTACTTCCCTGCCAAAGAGAGAGCTTGAAATGGTCATCTCTTGAGTTTTTTTCTGCCATTCTCACACTGACCTGTATGAAAGCACACTTTCCCAAAAGATTGTTTATGGCTTCCTGCATTAATGGACTGTTTAATTTCAGTGCCCAGAACCCGGAAAGCCTTTGGAATTAGAGCATGGATCATTTACATGAACAAGGTGGCTGACATCACAGTAGACATTGGGAAGAGGGCATGAGCCATTATTAATAGGAAACAGAAGGAGATGGGTTGGGAAATTGAAATGAAGAATGTAGTGACCTATAACTTAGCCTAAGTAGTGGGGAGAGAGAGAGAAGAGAGAGAGAGAGAGAGAGAATGCTTATATATCAGGCCCCAGTTGGGCCAGAATGGAAGGCCTGGGAGTGGGGCCCTCTCACAGGAAAGGGCTGGAAGCCCCTGCCTAGGGCATTTGTGTGTGAACACATGTTGGTGCATGCATATGTGTGCACATCCCTACATGTATGTATATGCTGACTGAGGAGTTGTAGAGCAGAGCTGAACCCCATAAGAGGAAATTGCTGTCTCAAACCTCACTTTGTAACCTCAAACCTGCACTTTGTCAGTGCACTTTGTACATTCAAGTGGTAGAGATTCCAGGGTACCCAGAGTTCTCTTCTACAGTGCTTCACACAGTTTGTCCCAGCTGTGGACCTCCCAAGGTTCTGGGTCAACCAGCGAATATGAGCTAGATGCCACATATCACAGAATCATGAGGGGCCAGAGTGGGAACCGGAAGTCACTGTCCTCCCAAAGCAATGAACAGAAATTGGGAGAAGCAAGGTTTGCCTGCTCTGAAACTGGATCCGCCTCACTCTAAGTTGCCTCTGTCTCTTCGATACGTCTTCTTGAAGGAACTCTGTGAGGAAAGATCTCCCATGTTTGCATCCAGAGAGTGAGGAAAGCCAAGAATAATAGAGCTATTATTTTGCCTGCAGAGTCAGAAGTTGGGGCTGGGATTGGATCACCTCTTTGTGCCCCCTCCTCTATGCTATTGCACACACTTGATTTCAGTGATGTCAACTGCTCAGGGTCCTTGACAAGAAGTTGGGTTCACTAGCAAAAGCCAGAACCAGTCCATCACACCCCCATGGCTCTCACCTACATTACCTTCTCTTTTCAGTTTCTTCCTTTTTTCCTTATGGCATCTCCTCCCATCATGGGGTTTGGAGCTCCCTCCAGTGCCATGAAGCTGCCATATGTATTTGCAGATCTTAATAATCCTGTAATGACAACATTTTCTTCAGCTTACTGAATTGTACGGTACATGCGAAGGCCCAGTATAGGTGTTCCCAGAATCTGTAATGCGACCCCCATATGGTGTCTGTGTTTTTCTCAGGACTGGGAGAGTTGAGTGGTGGGAGCCCGCAAAGGTTGAGATGGTAGTGCATGGACTGGCAAAGGGGCAGCAGAGGAACTGTGGCTGAGTTGAAACTGCTGTCAGCTTCCTTTCCTTAGCACATATACATGCCCAGCTTTGTCCCCTTATAACATGTACATGTCCTATTTCAGTGGAGCAACGGGCACCCCAGAACCCACCTGCTCCAGGACTTAGGAGTTTCTTATATGAAGTTTCCAGTTTCCTAATGTGAAGACATGGTATATGTGTATGTGTGAAGTGGGCTTGCTTCAGGGAGGTTGCATTGGTGCTTCTTATTCCTGTAGGAGATACTGCACCTGTCTGGGTAGGCCCACATGTGTATAAGCATGTTTATAGACATATGTGTATGTACAGATGGACCTATGTAGATCTAAGTCCATGTAACACAAGCAATCCCAAATGCAATTGAAATAGTCATAGAAAATTCCCAGTGCCAAGGGTACAGCTCAAAAACTAGAGTCTTTGCTTTTTCCAAACCCCAGGATCCATTTCCAATATCAAAAATCTAACTGACAAAAAAATCCCTTCCTGTCTAGAAATGAGACTTCAGACTGGGTTGAAATTAGCTCCCTTATTGGCCTGGCAAGAAAGAAGTTTTGGGTTTTGTACAGGATTTTTACAAAGGGAAGAAAGCATTTGATGTGAAGGAGCAAAGATGTTTCTCAGTGCGTTCTGTGGAAGACTTGGACCCTCAGAAGTTGTTATTCCAAAGAGAACTTGGATGGGATCACCTCTTTGTTTCCTATAGCTTCAAGGATGGGGACAGCAGCTGGCCCCAGAGCAGAGATGCCCTTAACTGTGTACCATGACCAAGAGCTGCAATTTAGATAAATGGGCACAGGAGTGGTCTGAGCCTGTGAAATCAAACCTCACAAGAAAGGAGACTTAGCTTTATAATTTGCTCCAGCCAAATCTTCCATGCCTTGTAGACCTAATCCTAGGAGGCAGGAGGATGGATGTTTTATGTCCTGTGTGTCCCAACCTCTTCTGTTGCTCTTGGCTTGCGGCCATGTGCCTGTTGTTAACCAGAAAATTACTCAAAGGAGTTGCGTCTGATTTTTAAAAGCAAGTTAGGAAAACCATTAAATCTTGCTGGCTCCTGTATGCTGTCTCTTTGTGGTGAAACTATATTCTAGGTAGAATAAGAAGAAAAAGGAGAGGGAAAGGAGAACCAGAGAGATAGTACTAAGATAAAGGCTCTTACCTTGTATGCACTTGGCCTTAGTTCAATCCCCAACACTGCAAATTAATCCCTGAGTACAGTGTCAGGAGTTAAAGTCTGACCACTGCCAAATGTTGTTCCCAATGCTCCCCTACAAAGAGAAAGAGAGTTAGTAACAACATGTGTAGATAATATTCTATACTCTAGAATAATAAGGGATGAGAAAGTTAGACAAAGAAACAAAAACCAAGCCACAGGTGGAGGATATCTGGATTAGCTAGTGGTTAAGAAAGCATAGCTGCTATTTAAAAAAAAATCACAAGGATTTCTAGTTTGGGCTTTGGTTTGTTTTTGTTTTGGTCATACCTGTTTGTGTTTGAGGATCACTCATGGAAGAGCATGAGTGATACCAGAGTTTAAACCCAGTTTAAAAGGTGGGGTGGGGGAAGCAGCTGGCCCCATAGTCCTACCATGTACAAGGCAAGCACCTTGTACCCTATCTAACTGGTCCAACTTTTATGACAAGTTGGCCAAGATAGGACAGACAGAACAGGTAGGGTTGAGAAGCCCAAATTCATGTGACAGCTACATCTGGAATAATTTCTCCTTCCTCTTTGAATCTTTGCCTTGAGTTATATTAAAGATGAGAATTTTGGGTGAGTGTAATATCTTCTAGTAATACAGGAAATAAGTGGCTTGCCTTACATCTATGGACCCCAGTTTGAATCCCTGGCACTGAATAAGGTTTTCTTATCACCATCAGTAATCACTCCTGGTGGAGTGACAACTAATATAACAATGTGAATGAAAGAGGGAAGTAGAAAGCCTGTCTCAAATACAGGCAGGGAGGGGTAGGGAGGTGGAAGATATGGGGCATTGGTGATGGGATTGTCACACTGGTGAAGGGTGTGTTCTTTATATGACTGAAACCCAGCTACAATCATGTTTGTAATCAATTTGTATAAATAGACATTAATTAAAAAAAGAAATTAATGGAGAATTAATTAGTCCATTTTAAGTTTTTGTTTTTATGTTAGAACTCTGTTTATTTATTTGTTTGTTTGTTTTATGTGGCCACACAGTAGTGCTCAGGGATTATTTCTGGATCTGTGCTCAAAGCTAACCCTTGGTATAGTTTAGGGAACCATAGGGGATGCTAAGGATCAAACACAATGGTTTGGCATAGGTTGGCCACAAGTAACACAAGTTTCTCTCTCACTGTACTATTGCTCTGGTCCCCACATTGGAATGCTTTCCAAAAAGCTTCCTCTATTATTTCAAAAGGAAAAGACATTCTAGTCCCCAAGCGGGATTAATAGAATCTCAGACAAAAATTGTACAAGTGTAATGTAATGATAAATTCTTGTTTTTTGGTTTTTGGGCCACACCCGGTGACATTCAGGGGTTACTCCTGGCTATTCACTCAGAAGTCGCTCCTGGCAGGCACGGGGGACCATATGGGGAGCCGGGGGATCGAACCTCGGTCCGTCCTAGGTTAGCGCAGGCAAGGCAGTCACCTTACCTGCAGTGCCACCGCCCGGCCCCCAGATAAATTCTTTCTCTTATTTTATTTTTCTTTGCTTTCACAAATCTCTTAGAACCACTGGATTGGATTATTAGCCAAGAAAAAGAGGTCCAAATGTTCTATCCCAGCAAGAATAGCCAAGGACCTGCTCTGACCTTTTCTCTACCATGGAGTTGCTAAAACTCCTTTCTAATGCCAGAACAGATGCTACCTCTCCCTCAGTGCATGAGAAAGGTGGACAGCATGGCATCTTTCTTAATACTTTTGCAATTTTTGCTATTAATATTTGCAGCATTCTGGCCTGAGGTCAAGTTTTTGATGAGAGAACAGATGTTATGGGGGTTGGTTGGTAGTGAAGTTGTGTTGTTGACATGGTAAGAAATCAGGAGTTCTTGTTTAAGATCTGTATCCATGGGTCACTGAAAAATTTCACAGTAGACATGAGAATAAAGAGGAAAGCCAAAGTTAGATAACTGGAGTATCTGTAGAGCAAAAGATGGAATTGAAAATGTGCCGGGGCCTGGGAGATAGCATGGAGGTAAGGCATTTGCCTTTCATGCAAAAGGTCATCGGTTCAAATCCCGGTGCCCCACATGGTCCCCCGTGCCTGCCAGGAGCAATTTCTGAGCATGGAGCCAGTAGTAACCCCTGAGCACTGCCGGGTGTGACCCAAAAAAACCAAAAAAAAAAAGAAAATGTGCCTTGAAGTCATAAGTATGAGCATGTGACTATGTCATCTTCTGACTGATGGGTCAGAAGAGAAGGGAGAGAGGGGGGAGGGAGGGAGAGAGAGAGAGAGAAAAGAATTTGGGTCATAGCTTACAGTGATCAGGGCCTTCTGTCTCTGTAAAATGATCCCTGGAAGTATAGATGATTTGCTTGCAGTGCCTGAGATTGAACCCAAGTCGACTAACTGCATTTAAGTTATCTGCTTTAACTGCTTTATTAGCCCTCCATCCTGAGAAGACACTTTTTTGAATAAAGATAGAGAAATTTTTAGAGGCTGCCTTGAGAAGTCAGGGGTGAGCTGTCTTCCACTAAAAAGGTCAGTGCAAAAACAATGGTCTGACTAGTGACCCCTGGATGAAAATGGGGTTGAGGAAAAGATCTGAGTAGCCATCGATGCTGCTTTTCAATCTATAGAATCAGACAACAAAGTGAAGAGTTTATGTTGAGTGAGCAGAAGAACAAACTGGTAAACTGATGTTAGATACCAGGAGAAAGTCCCTTCACCCGACCTGAATTCTTAAAATGCTCAAATAGATTAGTTGATTCACATCAGTCAGATTAGTAGGGGATGAAGACAGCATTTAATAGCAGAGAAAGAAAGAGACAGAGACAGAGACAGAAAGAGAGAAGAGAGAGAAAGGAGAGGAGAGAGAAAGAATATCCATGACTCTGAGTTCTAAAGCAAATGGGTACAATACAGAAACATTGATTTTGTATTTTAGAACCCTGGCTATCAAGGAGAGAGAAGAGAGGTTCGCCAGGACAAGTAGATAATCTTAGCACCGATCAGAATAAGTGCACAAGCTACTGAGGTAGGATGGCCATGTCAGTGTATAACCCTTCACCTGATGTTCTCCCCTAAACTGAGCTCTTCTAGGTCATAGAGAGGAGCCATGATTGATTCTTCAACTAAGAGAAGGACAAAGAAATGAGACAAGAACAAGAGCTTCTGTGGTCTCTTAGGGTTCTGGAGGCCCTTACTCAAAATCGCCTATATTCCTGAGTCCCAGCAAAAGGTTTCCATGAGCCTTTCTTGATCTTTAATTTCCAGACCAAGGGAAACTGAATGGAAGAGATTGACTCTGGGAAGTTGGAGAAAAAAATTTTTTTCTGATGTTTGGGGGATAACCATTCCCACCTAGTCTTGTGCAGAAGGACTAGAGGTTGACATAGGGTTTCTCAAGCTTACATGTATGAGTCACCTGATTTCTGGGTGCAAATGGACAACCCTGTTTTGTACCTAAAGACCAATGATTCCATTTCTGGGTGCAAATGATAGTTCCAGTTCCAGTGGTCCTGGTGGTGCCAGCTGGTCTGTATTGTAACCTGCTTTGCTGCTCTTGCTTGTGTTTTAATCACACTGGTCACAAGTGTTTGGAAACTGAGTGAGAAGGATATTGCGGAAGGCTAGGGATCCTGGGAGCCAGTTGAAATATTGATGGAAAATTCTACTGCAGTTGATCATTTTTGTAGCTTATTTGAAAGAGAATCTCAGCATAGCAGTACAGATGACATTTGGAACCAGATGAGTCTTTGTAGGGGGCCACAAGGGGGGCTGAACATTTTATAGCATGCTGAACAGTATCCCACATTTATGCCAACTGAAATGATCTCAAGGTCCTTCAAATGTGCCCTGCAGTTCAAAGATGAATATCCTCTATGGAGAACCTGTGGATAGAAGGAGAATTCTGTGCCCTCTCTACCCAGGGAAACAACTTCCCCTCTAGTCTTCCAGAACCACGAGGCAGAAACAACTCGGCTCTTCTATGCTTAGAAAGCAACACACGCCCCACTATTTCAGTCTTCAGAAATGCTGAGAAAGTGTTTGCTTTTAATCTGACAGCCTGATTACTTTGAAGTGTCCTGAGCCTCATCCCCATTTACTAACCATTTTAGTAGAACTGTAAGAAAATATCTTTCCAAGAAAATGTTGGCTAAGGAGCCTGACTTCATTTTAAGCCATTGCCTCACACCCACCCAAACTAGAGGATTTAATGGAAACTCATATCGTCTGTTCTCAGGATCAGGGCATTAGTGATTCACTCGTGGCTCAGAAAATGACCTTGTGCTCATCAATGGCCGCATTGAACTTCCCTCACACAGCCTCTAAAATGCTTTCCAGCTCCAAGGCTACTTTATTGACAGTCACAAAAATCCTGTCAGAGGGACAGATGGGCTCGCTTTTTGCCGTTAATGTTATTTCTGCTTAATGTGTGGAGAAAACAGCAAAAGGTTTTAATGCTAGCGTGAATCTTGGGACTGGCACAGCTTAATGGATGAAATACTCGATGTGTCTTCTCATGGTCAACAGGCATTGTGGGTCTTGAGGTCCAACTTGGACAAATGAACTCAACTCTTTCT
The DNA here is from genome assembly GCA_004027635.1 of Crocidura indochinensis. Classification (NCBI taxonomy): domain Eukaryota; kingdom Metazoa; phylum Chordata; class Mammalia; order Eulipotyphla; family Soricidae; genus Crocidura; species Crocidura indochinensis. The sequence goes on from PVKC010032910.1 coordinate 9,888, forward strand.
AAAAGCCAAAGGAAATGCACACCCAACAGGATTGAGTCTCAAGCTAAAACAAAATGTCCATCATGTTGAAAAGAGTCCTCCAAGTGCTACAGTTAATAAGCAATGTCGTGTTTGTACTGGAAAAGCGTGCATCTGGCCATGCATTCCACACATTTTTCCCAGGAGCTAGCCATAAAACCATGTTAGATATATTGCAAGAAATAGCTATGAATGTATGTGATAGAGGACAGCAGTTTTTCCTCTATTTTTTTCTCTAGAGCTCTCGAGGAAGGTGAAAAAACAAACATATGCATAACAGATACACTTGTGACATATGTTATACATGTGTTCACATACAAGAACATCTGCGTGTTTAATGTTTGCTTCCTTCTCTAGGAGTACATAGCTTCATAGCATAGCTTCACTCTGGCTTGTAAGAATCCAGCTTCTGTTCTTTTTCCATTGGAAACCACTGACCTTTGTCCTAAATTTGGAGACTGGCTTAGATCGAAGGGAGACGGCTCTTCTTAATCCTGCCCACAGACCTACCACATCTTTTAAGGGTGATTGGATCTGATTTGTCTAGGAAACTTCAGCAGTTTGGACATCATTTCTAGGGGAGCTGGATGGATGGGAAAGGATTAGGGCAGAGAGTTCTGTGGATGGAGAAGTTCTTAATACAGAGCTATTGGCTCATTGTCAGAGACTGCCCAGATAAGCAGAGGAAGGAACAAAGTGAAGCCAGATGTTGATCTTTTGAATTATTCAAACATGAATGTGATAAAAGTCATAATAGAATCTGAATCTTGAGTTTCTGAATCTGGGTCCCAGCTGTGTAACTTATAGGACCTTTGACCTTTTGAGTGTCCCAACCTAACCTATCATTCCTCTTCCGGTGTAGATGAAGATGGTAATGTTGGGTCCTGTTGCATGACCTGGCAACTTAGCATGGAGCAGAGGATGAGCATATATGGATTCAAACCATCTGGGAGCAACTGCAGGGAGATTACTTGGTTTATTTTAGGTGAGAGTGGGATACTTACACTGTGCTTCAGCCAATCAAGTTAGGGAAAAGTAGGGTGTGAGCTCTTTGTGTTTAGGGGGAAACAGTGTAAGCTCTGTATTTAGGGGATTGGGGAGAAAATGAGGTGTGTGCTCTGTATTTAGGAGAAAGCTGGATGTGAGCTCTCTGTGTTTAGCTAAACTCTGGTAAGTGCAGAGAATAAAACCCACATAGATGGGGTTATGAGCATTCAACAAGTTGGGCCATAAAATAATTGTGAATATTACGAAGGATTATGCCCATGCCATCCAGAATGTTTTCTAGCACTATTTATTTGAATATCTGTACTTTTGCTCTCATCATATTTCTGAATCAGATTCATTTCAATAACTGATAATGGAAATAGTAAATCTGTGCTCAATTAGCCAGAAACTCTGGGCTGGTATGATCTGAGATGATTTCTGGCACTGAAATTTGGAGCAATGATGCCCAGTTCATTTGTCCTACTAAACTCCCCTTCAAAATTGGATTTCTAGACCCCCTACAAAAAAAATGGATTAAGTACCTAGTGTGCTGATAAGACTTTGGCTTCTTGCCTAGGGCTAAATGGAGTGCTGAGCATTTGCTGATCTATGTGATGCAAATATGCCTTCAGTGAGCCATTTCTCAGTGCCTATGTGCTATCCCCTAGTGTGGACTGGAAAGAGATGCCACATTAGACTGGCATATAGTGGTTCCATCGCCTAAGCAGGTATAATTAACCTTGACTGTTTAGAAAATAGTAAAATGGCAAAATAATTAGGGAATGATGAGTTTTTAGTACGATCTATTGACTTAGAAGTTTATCCAATATAGTGTTTAATATCTGTGTTTCACACTCAACTTGCAAGGTTAGCCATCAGAGGTAACCAGCTGGTCCAACCAATCCCTACTTATGCACCCTTCCTCTTTGCCTCCATTAAAAAACAAAGTTGTACCATGAATCAGCAATTTTAGGAACAACCTAGAAAGCCAATTTGGAAAATGTTAGCCACAAAAGAATTTTTGCTTTGGGAAACTTTGGATCTGCTATTTATTTTTAGTGTCACATTTTGAACTAGATTTTATTGTGGTTAAGAAAATAACTATTGGCTTATGAGCATTCGTGGTTTATGGTTCTAGTTTTGGAAGGTTAGTATTTAAAATAGGATCAGCTTTTCATTATCTGATAGTGAAGATTTATTGCTGAATTTTATAGGTGAAGTTTACTTTGTGGATATTCAGAGTCTAGGAATAACTCTTAAGTTGAAAGAATTTTTTTCCCTTTTTTTCACTTTTCTGAAAGGAGGAGATGACTATTGGGAAATAAGGATAGAATTTTTGTCTTGTTTGTGATTATGTGCTTGAGAAAGGGACATGACAAGTCCCATCCTTCTTTCTTTTTTCTTTTTTTTTTTTTTGTTTTGTTTTGTTTTGGGTCACACCCGGCAGTGCTCAGGGGTTACTCCTGGCTCCATGCTCAGAAATTGCTCCTGGCAGGCACGGGGGACCATACGGGACACCAGGATTTGAACCGATGACCTTTTGCATGAAAGGCAAACGCCTTACCTCCATGCTATCTCCCGGGCCCCCCATCCTTCTTTCTTTATTCCAAAGTCATGTGACAGTTTCCTCCTATCTGACCAGCCTGTGCTGCAGTGGAGAATTGGAGATGCCTCATTGGGTTTGAAAGGAACACAAGGGGGAAACAATAAGGCAACCTTTGTAATCAGAATCTTCTGAGATGGACTAGCCAACAAAAATCAATATTTCAGATGCTGAATTATTAAGTTGCTCCTAGATTATCTTAAAGCAACAGAGTATAAGAAGACTACAGAAGCCTATAAATATTTGGGACAAGCATAGGGCAAAAGGGGGCTGAGCATTGCATAACTGGGAATATGCTACCTTAGAGTCCCACATTGGAGACATATTCTCCTTGATTGTGGAATGATTATTTTTAATAGCACCTTATGCTTGAAATTTTAGTTATAGATGTGGCTTAGTAGGAGAATGCATGCCCTGGAATGTGTGAGGCCCTTGGTTCAATCCACAGCATCCTAAGAAAATAAATCAAGGGGCCAGTGAGGTGGCCCTAGAGGTAAGGTGTCTGCCTTGCAAGTGCTAGCCAAGGAAGGACTACGGTTCAATCCCCAGGCATCCCATATGGTCCCCCCAAGCCAGGGCTTAGCCAGGAGTAACCCCTGAGCGTCAAGTAGATGTGGCCCAAACAAACAAACAAACAATAAAAAAACAAAAAAGAAAAGAAAAGAAATCAATAAAATATGCCCTTATATGTGCCTACTGACCTATATGCCTACATAAAATTTCACCACATATGTGATCTACATAGTGCTTTTTGTCTTCTGGAGAAGATTCTGAGACACAAATGCAACCACCTCTCGATTTTTACTACTCTAGACATCTCTCTTCAATTTATAAGGCAAGTTGCAGATGCATAATGCAATGGTTGTTTTTGAATAAAATAACTGTCCTTGTTCTCCTATCTGATTATTTGTACATCATCAGCTGTTTTTGTATTGAGAGAAACATGTGTTCTTCTCATAATTCTTTTGAAAAATCATATTTATTCAGCAAAGATGTCACTATGTTATTGTGTTGGCTTATGAATTCACTCAGATAAAATGCCCTAAGAGCTTGAAGAGTCCCACGATTGCAAATGATTCTCACTGCTATAGGGTATAGTTTATCTGGAATCAAGCTCTGTTACTTCTGAGGACAATGGCCCTCCACACTGGTCAGTTACACTTCCCCTAGAAGGCTCCTAGCACCTAGCTTCCTGGACCCACCCCTGTACTTGTGTTGTGGTGTCGTGACACAGAGTAAGGCATCACTGTTGCATTTTTTAACCAGTTCCCATCATGTTACTCCAGGCTCTGAAGCCCGTACTCAGAACCACAGACTGGCAGGTGATTTGAGAGGAAAAAGTCTTAGAACAATGTCTAGTGAAGGAGGCTTGAAATGACTCCTTAGTTAGGAATTTGGGGATGGGTGGGAGGCGAGTCAGAAGCTTATTTTAGAAACGCTTCATTTATGGTTGGCCAGAGCACAGCCTGGCTGACCTGAGCTCACTTAACTCTCACAGGGAGGGAGAGGGCTGAGGAACCCCAGTTTCTATCTTCAGAATAGTGCTGGCTGTTTTACCACTAAGTCATCTCTCTGCACATGCATGACCCATCTCTTCTGCTTGTGTGTGGAATTTCCCACAA
>PVKC010032911.1:0-14122 GCA_004027635.1 Crocidura indochinensis
TAAATCTATAAGGTTATGCACATAGAGGCCTAAAATATAGGCCTTTACTTTAATAATATACCTTTACATTGCACACAAGAGACCTGAGTTGGCATTTGAGCACAGAACCAGGAATAACTCCTAAATACCATTGGATGTGCTCCCTTAAACCCTCTTCTCCCAAATAAAATAAAAATATTTAAAGCCGGGAGCCGGGAGGTGGCGCAGGAGGTAAGGTGCCTGCTGCCTTGATTGCGCTAGCCTAGGACGGACCACGGTTCGATCCCCCGGTTCCCATATGGTCCCCCGTACCTGCCAGGAGCGACTTCTGAGCGCATAGCCAGGAGTAACCCCTGAGCGTCACTGGGTGTGGCCCAAAAACAAAAAATATTTAAAGTCATATTTTCTAGCTGCATGTTTTTACTTATGATCATACTCAATGGTTTTCAGGGATTACCCTTGGCTCTGTGCGCTCAGGGATCACTCCTGGCAGGCTCCAGAGATAACATGTAACTTTTTTTTTCCCCAGACACCATAAGCTACTCTAAGTTCCCAAGAACAAAGTAAACAGGTTGTCAGAAATAAAGACTGTATGTGGACTCCCCACATGGATATCTTTTTACACACACCAATACTAAGCCTATGAGATGCACTTTTCCTCTGTACAACCAACTGTCACCTAGTAGCACTTTGATTCCATCAGCTTCTTCCACTTTAAGGAGAGGGAGATTTGTATTCACTATATTAGACACAAACTTTGGATATGTCTGTGTCCATATGTCCTGATTTGTTAGAACCACTGTTCACAGATTCAAAGGATGCCTCATCTGCCACTACGGTAATTCACCAGCTTGGCTTCTAAAGGGGATTGATTTCGCAGCATATTCAGTGGAACAACAGACTTATGCCAACTCATTAGCTTATTTTCAAAGCTCCCACAATTCAGTAGCAACTAGACTGATTTAAAATAGTTTGATGGCTTACTGAACACTCAGAGCATCAATTGAAATACTAAACTCAGGGAATGTGAGGTTCTGTTTTACAGAGCACATGCCTGCATCAGAGTCTATATATGATGCTCTCTCTCCCCCACAGCAAGAATATATAGATCAGAAAATCAAATGATAGCAAAAAAAGTTACTCTTTTCACTATGAAAATAACAATCCATTTGCAAAATGTTTGCTTCTCTTCTCAGCAACTCTAAGCAATACTAGTTTCGAGGGGGTGTTTCTAAGGGGCTATTATCCAAGGATCATATAAATTGTTCCAGTGCACAAGCAGATGAGAATACCACCAGACCATTTTATACTATGTAACACTAAGCAAGCAGGAAAAGGTTAACCCGATTGACTAGCATGATTCTAGTTCCTAAAGAGAAATGTAGGTATGATCCACAACAAAGACAAGGAAGACAAAGTCTAAAATACAAAGGACCTTCTGGATACAATAACTGTAAAGATTAATCAAAAACTTGAAAAATGAAACACAAGTCAGAAGAGGGACTGGAGGGGAGGCATACCTGCCTTGCATAGAGATGAACTGGCATCCCATATCCCTGAGCACCACCAGAAGATTCCTAAGTGAAGATTCCTAAGTGTAGATCCAGGAATAACCAAATGAGCATTACTAAGGGTAACCTGAAAACCAAAAGGCAAACAAAAGGCAAAGGAAAACAAAAAAAAAGAAACCATAAGTTAAGATAATTGAATATTATTATTGAAAAATTAGATCCTTGGAAATGAAGTTAGAGATGTCACTACTAGGTTAGAATCCTTACCACATAAAGGAAATGGAGAGATGGAATTGACAATAGAAGGAAAAACTAAAAATATCAACTAAATCTCTGATCCATTACAGAAATGATAATGCAAGTAGTTTTTTGCTTTGTTTTCGTTTTTGTTTTGTTTTTTTGTTTTTTGGGGTGTGAGGTTTGTTGTTGGATTTTATTTTTTGGTTTTGGGGTCAAACCCAGTGATGCTCAGGGGTTACTCCTGGCTATGTGCTCAGAAATCGCTCCTAGCTTGGGGACCAAATGAGATCCAGGGAATCAAATTGCTGTCCGTACTAGGTTAGCGTGTGCAAAGCTAACATCCTACGGCTTAGGCCACTGCTCCATCGCCGAGAATGCAAATTTATAGGAATGTTCCTTTGGCTTTATCTAGGACTGGGGAAGAAAAGTGGGAATGAAATGACTGCTGATGGGTATAAAATTTCACTCAAAGGTGAGAAAAATATCTTAAAATTAAATTGGGATAAATTTTTCACAATTTTATAAATATGACAAAACAGTTAACTAAATGCTTGATATAGATCTATGTATACATATATTGAGAGATAGATTATATCTTAATAAAGTTGTTTTGAAAGTTTACTTTTCCCAAGGGTTTTTTTGTCCTGCTAACATATTTCAGGAAATATACCAAAGTGGAAAAAATAAATACAATAAAATTCATAAAACCTATTTTATAAAATAAAATCAAGCATTTATACCAATAAAATATTAAATGTTGATTTTTTATTAATAATATTTATTTTGACCAAAGTGGATTACAAATCATTCACAGTAGTATTTTAGGTACATAGTGACATTGAATCAGGGGCATTCCCACCACCAATGTTGTCCTCCCTTCACCCCTGCTCCCAGAACGCATCCCATATTGCCCCGAAGGTTGATTTTTTTTTAAAGTTTATATGATTATTTCTACCTCACTGTATTTATTCTCAGTCATTTTCTAACAGGCTCTTCCATCAGCCTGCCTAGAGGGTACTTTGCAGAGTAAGATGTAATGTGTAATGGTGCTAAATAGATGGTCAGGACCTGTTCCTAAGAGATAACAAACAAAAGTTAAGTTCTGGTTTTTTTACGCAGAAAGGCTAGAACTTTGAAGGATTTTTCCTTCTCAAACTCACATAGGCACTAGAGCAGGGGAGCTCTGAGGCCTGTGTCATTCCCAAATTATTTCTGTAGATATTTGAATTCTATCAATGACAAATGTGGGTAAGATCTATGAAAAGGGTGCAAATGGAAGCAAAAATTTTATAGTGCCACTGAAGTTTGCAGGCTTAGAAGGACCAGTGTCTATGCCCTCATGCAAAATTCCTCAGAGCTCATCTAGCCTAGGAATCAGTTCAAAAAAACCAGAGGCTAAGTGGGAATCAAAATATAACCTCAACCTTAAGAATAAATATTTTTAAACTAATTATAAAAATCATTTTCTATTATTATTTGTTATATTTATTGTCACTTTTTTAAAAATAGTATTCACTTTTAAAAACCAAATCAGGGACTAGATAGAGCTCTAGAGCGATGAGTAGGGAATATTTCTTGCATGAAGCCTTCCAGGGTTTAATCCCTGGTAACCTTCTCCTGACTTGACAGAAATGATCCCTAAATTTAGAGACAGGAGTATTCCATGAGCAAAGCCAGGTATGGCTCCCAAAAATTAACTTTAAATTAAAAAAATTAAACAAATCAACTTCAGGAATTATTTTTGTTTTAAAAGAAATTATTAATTATTAAATCTTCTATATAATTTTATTTAACATTCATCTTTCCTTTGGTTCTTTAAGGCGTTAACAAAGTAATGCACTTAAAAATACAGAAAAATCTTTCTTTCTTTCTATTTTGTTGTGTAATAAAAGAGACCCACAAGTGCTTTCCATCAGCACTTCAAATATATAAATTAAATCTGATTCTAATTGATACTTACATTAGCTAATTTCATATTGATGATATATTATCAAGGTTTTGGAATTTCTTAAGTAGCTTCTATTTATTTAAGTGAATTATAAGCTAGATGCTCTGCAGATTACTTGGGAAGAGAGTGCATGGTTGGGACATATTCAGCTGTGCAGAGCTTACTCCTGATTCTACGCTCAGGGATCACTCCTGATGGAGTTCAGAGGACCACTTGGGGTATCAGGGATCAAACCAGCTGCATATAAGGCAATTGGCCTAACCAATGTACTATCACTCTATCCTGCACAAAAAAATTTAAGTGTAACTTTATTTCTTCAAATTCTATCTCATTATTCTATTAGAGACATAAAATGGCCAGATATCCATGATTGAAAATCTATCCATCAAATAAAAATGAAATTAAAGATAGCCTTTACTAATGTGAAATTTAAATATAAATATTTCTATAGAGTGAAAAAGCATAGTAGAATTTTTGCAGAGTATTTCATACTAGTAGACAGAATACTTGATATAAAGTAAATATTTTAAATGTAAAATATATTATGTGTCACAAATTTGAAAAAGAAATATCTTAATTAGTTGTCAAAAGCATTTTTAGAATTTTCATTCCTACAATTTTAGCTGAATCATTTTGGGTTGTATTGTCATATGATGACTTTTTTTTTCTAAGTATCTAATTAAGAAGCTGTATTTTTTTCTTTGGTAATTTCCCAGTAATGCTGGTGCCTGGCCACTCCTGGAGGCTCAGCTATAGAAGCTGATGGTTTTAATACTTGGGGCCACAGAGGCCACATCTAGTGGTGCTCAAAGGGTCAAGAAGTGCCAGCAGTCAAGAAGTGTCAGAGTCTCATACTTGCTAGGCCTACTAGGCATGTGCTCCAAGCCTTTAAGTTATCTCACTGGCCCAAGAAACTGTCTTTTTTTTTTTTTTTGGTCTATGTTCCATTTAGTTCTCTGTAAATATTATAGTACCATAAATCTAGAAAATAAAAACCATTAAACATTGTTTTATGAAATATTGTTCATCAAAACAAGTCACAGCAAAAGATGATGACAAAAGATGGCAATATTTGTTGAAATTGATGGTTTGGTCATAATACAGCCAATGCTGACCTTTGTGCCCTGCTGCTGACTGTATAAATGAAATATTTTTACCATCACTTTCCTCTTGCTTCTGCAGTTTCACTTCTGTTTGAGGTCTTGATTCTCATAAACAAACTCACATCTTCTCTCTCCATTTTTATTAAATCTTTTTCTAATCACCATGAATCTTAAGCATCATATATATTTAAATAGTCAATAATAAAATATTTCATACATTGAAGTTTCTGCTAGCTTTCTTCCTTAAAATGCTTGCTTTCGGTTTCCATGAGCAATATTTTCCATTTTATATTTAATATAATAAATAATTATTTAATAAATCATATTAATTATAATATATCTTTATAAGATAATTTATCTATGACCAACACTCCTTTGTTTAAGGATCCACACCCAGCAGTGTTCAGGGGTTACTCCTGGTTCTGCACTCAGAAATCACTCTTAGTGGACTCAGGAGAATATCTAGAATGCCAGGGATCAAATCCAAGTTGACCACATACTAGGTAAGAGTGCTAGCTGTGCTATTACTCCAGCCCTGAAAGCAGGGCTTACACAGAGCAAAGTTGATAAACTCTTTAGTGACAGGTCATATAGAACAACTCTTCTTTTATAGCACTAAACTAGCCAGGCAAGATATAAATAAATGGATAAGATGGTGGTCCATAAAACCCACTTACAACCAGGCAGGAGGCTAAATTTGGTCTACGGGACTATAGTTTGCCAATAACTATCCAAAAGCATCTCAAATGCATTTTAAAGTGCTGCTTCATTGAGCTGAGCCTGCTAATTGCAGTATTTTTTACAATTCTTATACTGAGAATATTGTCTAATAGTGAATACTGTACTTGATCATTTGAACTCTTCTGGCTACTTTGTTGTATTACTGGCAATAGGGTCTTCCATCAAATCTGGGACCACTGGACTTTAGCACAACAAGGCTTAACAGAAATGTTGAAACAATCCAGTATATTGGGTTCATGAAATACATGACTTCACATGTGTCTGTAGTATAACAATAACCTTGGTTCTTGCATGAAAATTCTAATAAATTCTAGTTTACGTATCTTAGAAAGTTTAATCATATATGCATTGTAATTTATATCAATCATTGGCAAATATATTGCTGAAAGAATTTCCATTCTTACTAGAAGTCAGTGAAAAATATTTTACAACTTGAAAATTAGTTTTTCCTGGATCCCTGAATGTGAAACCTTGCTACTAATGCTTCTAAACTCCACATTACAGCAGTTCCATGATAAAGCTCTGGCTCTATGCTTTCTCTTCTGTTACTTAAGTTGATATAGTTGCAAAGAGCTGTCGTAGTTATTCTGTATTTCAAGTTATACTAATACCAGAATACGTAGCAAAAGCTTTCACTATATGCATTATTTTGTTATGACAGATGTGACAAAATGTCACGCATTTGAGATCTTAAAGCACTGGTTTTCAGCCACTGGTCTGCAGGCATGAAAGGCTGAAAACTATGTTGAGGAGATAGTACAGTAGGTAGCATGCCTGCCTTCCACAAGGTTGACCTAGGTTTGATCACTAGCACACCATATTGTCCCAAGCATGAGTGACCCTGAACACAGTGTTAAGAGTAAATCCTAAACACAGAAGATATAGCCCAAAAACTACTGGCTTAAATAAATGCACATTTTTTTTTGGGAGAGCAGAAACGTGAAATGTTTCATTGAAGGTATACCTTGCCCACATCCATGTGGAGTCTCAAAGATAAATGTCCTTCCATTTCCCAGCATTTCTTTGTCATTTAAGATAACAATCCTAGGTTTCAGGGAATGGGACCTGTATATCTTTGGAGGGGTCATTGCACAGTCTATCACACCAAGTTAAATGTATCTATAAAGATGTACAACATGTATATTTCACATATTACCTAAACTAAATGTATGTCCAATCCAACCTGTGACCTAAGTTCCAATACTTAGGGTAATTCTTTCTCAAATCCATTATTTATCTCTCAGAGTAATTTTGTTTTTACTTTTTGACAGTAAAAGAGAAAGACAAATGTAGTATTAAAAAAAGCCTTTTAAATAGATTTTCTAGTACTATTTTATTTTTTGTTTTTATTTTTATTTGAAGCAGTCAGTTAAACCAATTATTTAATTGAGGTAATTCATATAACCTAAAATTAACCATTCTAACACACAATTTATCATCCTTTGTATACTCACAATGCCTTGCACCTCTCATTCAAAACATTTTCATCACCTCAAAATAAAACTATTCTAAATGGCCATTTTTCATTCTTCTTCTTCCCAGCCACAATGTCCCACTAATCTATTTTCTGCTCCCTGTACTTGACTAGTTTGAATAACTGATATAAAAGGAAACCTATGACAGGTAGCTTTTGTGTTTGGCTTCCTTTATTCCTTAACCAACAGGACTCATTCATTATTAGCAACAGGTATGAGTTTTTTCTGACTATGGAATGAATATTCCACTGATACCATATTTTGTCCATCATGCCTTTTGACTACCTTAAAGAATGCTATTTTGAATACTCAAAGATTTCTCCAATAAATTCCAATATATAGGTTTCCTTCCAAACCACCAAGCAATTCACTGACATCCTCTTGGTGGTTTAAAATTCAACTCAATTGTGACAATATCTACAGAGAAAGTGCCAGATCCCACATGGGACTGAGTCCCATAAGACTGCCTCCCCTTTATATCTGGACTGTAACTTATACTTGTTAGGCCTGAGAAACAGGCAATAAATTGGCAGTTTCAATAGCACAAATGAATGAGTTTACTAGTGCTGGTACTAATGGCTGAGTTCTGAGGAAACTCAGAGAAATATTTTCCATTTTAAATGACCAACTTTTGGTGGCCTCTTTCAAATGCCTTATTAGGTGATGCACAGAGAGCTTTGTGGTCTCCATTAGTGATTAAATCATGGCTTTTGGTAATTGACTAAATTGCCAGCCTTCCTGGAGGTTTGGTGATGAAACTAAAGTTCTGAGGTATTAATCATTTGATTGGTACCACTTGGCACTCAGTCTGAATTCTTAGATATTTCCAAAACTCACCTCATTAATATAAAAGATATGTGTGTCACTTCCTAGACCTTAAGAAAATAATCAAAACAGTTTTAAGTATTTTATGTCAAAAAACAAATGAATACACAAACAAAAAGACAAAAAAATTATTAAAAATCACAACAACACATTTGTGTCTGCATTTTTGAGTATCCTGTTATTAGAGGAAGTTTGTAAAAAATAATATATATAAATATTATACCTTTATATTTAAGTGTTGTTCAACTCCCATGTAAGCTTTATATCTACTAAGTGGAATAAAAATAATTTCTCTTGGGACCAGAGTGGTAGCACTGTGGTAGGGCATTGCCTTGCACACTGCTAATCTGGGCCAGACTCGAGTTCAATCCCCAGTATACCATATGTTCCCCCAAGCCAGGAACAATTTCTTTTCTTTTCTTTTTTTTTTTTTTTGGTGTTCATTCTGATCATTTTTTATTTCCACCAAACATTCATTTTACTGACTGTTCTTGGTATTAACAATTTTCCCCCTCAAATTGTGAGGCTGAACAAGATGATTCCAGAACTGTCGTTCTGTTTGGAGAGATACAAAAAGATATGGGAGAAGAAAACAAAAAATACAAACCAAAACAAAAGCAAAAGGGAAAAGAAAAAAATAAGGAACTAGGAGGGGTCTGCCTAGTCATTGTAACTTTCCACTTAGAAGGAGAGAGGAAAATAAAAAGAAGAAAAGTGGTAACCCAAAAAAGCAAAAAATAAATAAATAAATAAATAAAACATAAAACTAAAAACCAAATAAAACAAACAAAAACAATAGGGCAGTAGTAACAAAAGTACAAAAGAACAAAAATAGAACAAAACAAAAAAAGAGTAAAAAACAGTCAAAAATCCAAACTCTCTCTCTCTCATTCTCTCTCTCCATCTCTCTCTCTCTCTCTCTCTCTCTCTCTCTCTCTCTCTCTCTCTCTCTCTCTCTCTCTCTCTGCATTGGCATAGTAAATATTGGGGAAATTAGAATGGGAATTCCCTTGACCTAAGAGCTACAGGGTTTTCTCCCCCCTTAAAGCACACTGCCATGGGAACAACTACAGACTCCATACACACTCATTTTCACATATTGAGTTCTCTATATGGTGCCAGGGAACTTTCCAGTCCATTGTGGATTATGATATGACATTTCTGTAGCTAGAGATCTTGTTATTTGTGTAGGTCAGAGAACAAAGGTTAGGAGAGAGCTTCTTTTTTTATGGTTCTAGAAGTTCTGTTCCATCCCAGTCTTCCGTAATTAGTGGTCTTGGTTTTTGCTCAGATCCTAGAACAGGGTCTAGGATAGAGTCTTTCAGTATGGTTCTAGAAGTTCTGCTAAGTTGCACTTGTCGAAGTCAGACCTCTGGAATTAGAGATCTTGGTTTTTGTACAAATACTAGCCAAAGCCTCAGCTAGAGCTAGGATCTTTCTCATTGGACCCTCAGTAGATTCTGTTCAATTCATGTTTGTCAAGGTCAGTCTTCTGTAGTTAGTGATTTTGGTTTTTGCATAGAACAAAGTTTGTCATGTCTCTTGATTGCATCAGATGATGGACAGGGTACCTCTCTGAGATCAAGTTGTTGCCAATTCTTTATATCAGGGTGTCATATCAAAACTGTTGCATTTTGGTGCCAGAACAGTATTAGGAATTTCCCTGAGATGAATTTGATTCCTGGTGCAGGTGCTGGAACCTGTATTGGTTCCATATCTGGGATTTGGGGTTCTGGGTTGGACAGTCTCTATCCAATCACATGGAGAATATTGGGTCCACATGGAGAGTAAGTATGGGTCCTTATCACTAGTAGATAAGAGTTTGGTTTTGTGTATAACATTTCCCCCTTATTTAGAGTGCCTATGCAAAAGGAAATGATGTCAAGATATATGACTGGTGGTATTGGGGGTAAGGATGATAGTCTATACATTCTCTGTGCCCTGGTTTTAACCTGAGCTTTTATCCCACACAAGACTTTTTCTTGTAGGTTTGTATACCAAGCAGAGCAAAATTAGGTGGTTGAAGAGAAAAACAAAAAATTATATATTGTGTGTATATATATATTATAGAAGAGCTAAATAAAATAAATTTTAAAAGGGAATTAAAGAAAAAACGCTGTTTAAGAGGTTAACTTACTTTTGGGGGTAAACAGACTAATGGTTATTATTATAGAGGCATTAAATATATAAAGGAAATATAGGCTTCCCCATCAAGTCTTTTGAGAAATTCTTGTGGGGGGTGTAATTCAGGGTACATTTTCATTGCACATCATGTCTTGTTGAGTTTGAGGAATGTTTTGCAGCCATAAGGGATCAGGTAGTGTCCCTTGCTGGGGGTCCTTCTGGGACTGAATAGGTAGCATGCAATATCCACAATTAGGAGGATGGGAAGAAGAGCCATAAGGCTTGAGTCAGCAGGAGTGTTGGTTATAGTTTCTTGCAGAGGCATAAGATGTGGGACTGAGGGGGTGTCTTTTCAGTTCAAGAGCTGGGTAGTGGTTTATTGGGTCAGAAGGTTAATCTCAGTACCTACTGAGTTGAGAACTGAAGGTAGAGAGGGTTAAATAAGGATACTGGATCAGAGTTGGGGAATGAGAGTATTGGGGGATTTCTGACGAGGGGGAGGAGGGATAATATATAGGAGGGACTATATACACTTTAGGCCTGGCTTGTTTACATTTTAGATTTGGCAATCAGACAGGAGTCCATTGTCAAACTCATGCCCACATATAGGCAGACATTCTTGAGTTCTATTCTTGAGTTGTTGTTGGAGGCCTAACCCTCATAGGCTAAGTCTGAGATCTTAAGAAATAATGGGGTTAAGAAAAGATAAATAACTGGCTAAGATATGGATTAGGAAAGAAAGAAGGGGTAAACAAAAGATAAGAGGGAAAAGAACAGAAGAATAAGTGAATATGGTAAAATTAAGTTGAAAAAGGTGCCTGTGCGTCAGTGTTGGAGGGTTTTCCACTTTCAGGGCTTTTCATCACTGATGGTGGTAGTCTTTTTTAAATGGAGGTTTCAGGGTTATATAGTGATCCAGGAGCAATTTCTGAGCACAGACAGGAGTAAACCCTGAGCACCGTCAGGTGTGGCCCAAAAACTCAAAAAAATTTTTTTCTCTCAATAGTCACCATTTGGGACCAGATCAATGGTACAGCAGGTAAGTCACTTACCTTGTACCCAACTAACTAGCTGGATTCAGTCTTCATCACCCCATATAATTCTCCAAATCTCACCAGGCGTGATCCTGGAGTACAGAGCCTGAAGTTGTCTTGAGTATTGCTAGGAGTGGCTCAACACTGCCTTATAAGGCATTATTTATTTAACATATTTTATTTTATAGTAAGTAAAAACAAAAGATTTCTATTTTATTCAAACGGAGAATAGTAATAGTAATCAATGCACTCACCATGCTGGTAATGAAGATATATTTACTGTGGGTGCTGAGAAACCCATTTGTGCTAAACAAGCCTAGTAGGTCTCTGAGTTCAGGTCCAGTATCAGCAGCATCAACCTGCCCTAGGAACATGTTAGACATGCAAATTCTCAGACTGTATCCTAGGTCCACCAAGTCCAGGTCTCCATGAGAGCTTCACAATCCTGGTTTAACATGCCCCCCAGATGCTTGTAATACACAGCAGAGACTGAGAGCTACTGCTCTGAGCCTAGAAAGACTTCAAGAAGCATCTACCTGCAGAAGACGACCTCCTGCAGCAGTAGCTATAGACTCCAGGTCTCAGCACAACCAAAAGTGTTGGCAATTTAAATGGAGTTTTTCATACCTCTCACAAAGCCAGACAGTTTGCATGTTGCAAAAATAAGCTGTTGACAGCACTTCCAGTGAACTAAGGATTGACAAGAAATTTAATGAGCTCTTCCACCAAGATATGCTTGCCTGAACATTTGATTATACACCAGGCTAGTACTGCTCCACCCCTACATGGAACATCAGGAAAATAGACATAAATGAGCATATGGGAAAATGCACTATTTCAAGAACAGTCAATTAGAAAACTATCTGATATAATAAAACGAATATGCACCAACATTTCATCACCAATTACCCTTAGGTGACAATGACTATATATATATATATATATATATATATGTATACACACACACATATATATATATATATTCATCTATACCACAAACACCTTGCTGTCTTTATTTAGAGAAGAAAATAAAAACTTTCCCCCTGAGCATCACCAAACTCACAATTTTTCACTTAACAATAGCCAAAGACTCCTCCTCTAGAGTTTAGGGACATAGCATTTGCTTTTCCACCTTGTTACTGTTATTACTGTTGTAATAAATCACAATCACAAAGACTCTACAGGCATGTGTGATACTCTATGACAGGTTGGAAGGAGTCAAGAAAGGAATGTGCGTGCATTTCCCATATCTTCCTCCCATTCGATTTCTACCCTCAATTCAACTCTGAGTATCTTACTATACCACTAAGTCAAGTGTCCTAAGAGTCAAGCTCAATAATTCCTGAAGGGTGATAGTGGAACTGTTTCTTTTTTTTTGGGGGGGGGGGTCACACCCGGCAGTGCTCAGGGGTTACTCCTGGCTCCATGCTCAGAAATTGTTCCTGGCAGGCACGGGGGACCACATGGGGCACCGGGATTCGAACCGATGACCTTTTGCATGAAAGGCAAACGCCTTACCTCCATGCTATCTCCAGGGCCCCAGTGGAGCTGTTTTTTATGGGTGAGGCAGTCCTTACCCACAGGTGCTCGAGTGCTCTGCTTAGAGCATGAAAGAAAAGCATCCCTTTTTCACAAATTATTCTATATTTGACTTTGTACATATGCTCATTTCATTAATAAAGACTTCAAGGATGCATCTAAATATCAGTAATGTTTAACAGAAGTAAATGTGAAAAGGACATTTGTGGAGAATCTCTTCTGCTGTGCACCTTTGAAAGGTGACTCACTCAGCTCCCTAAAGGATTCACACATCCCTTTTCCACAGTACTGCTTGTGGGGCTTATAGACTGGGCTTGCACAACCATGTCCACCAGAGATAATTGCTTCCATAGGAACTGATACAGAACTAAGTGGTACTGGTGGGGGTAACACCTGAGGGTTGCCAAGCTAGGACCTTAAGCTCATGACCTCCACTTCAACCCCACAGCTAAACTTCCAGCCAAATTCTTGAATGCAGTTCTGATTTAATCTCCCAACCAGTTCTATCTAAAGCCCTATTCAACCCACGCATTGAAATATCTCAATGAGAGCAAATTTTTCCTTTAAGGCTAGACCTGAATTTTGAAAGAGTAAAATTGTTATTTGGAAACAAGGGATGATATGAATTGCTACTATATATGGACACACACATATTCAAATGAGACATGATTATAAAGTTTTGACATTAATCTTCCTGGCTAAAAATATAAGAAACAAAGAAAATTATGCTCAAATGTCTTGAACAATAGACACATTCTTCAAATGAATGCATTTTCAACTTTTTTAAATCTCACTCTTTGAAAGGATAGAATTAATTAGCTCAGAAATTAATCCCTCTTTTTGTAAATTAAAATCAATCTTATTACTTCCTACCTGCTGTGCAGTTTAAATGTTCCACCATAAATTCAGAGAGATTCTATACATAATTTATAATTGATAAGAAAGACTGGTTTACATATTCATAATTTAATTGCTTTGAACCTAGACAATACTTTCGTTCTCATGAAGTTTTCTCATAACAAATTTTGTCTCATGACAAAATACCCCTGTTCTATCATTATACCTACAAAAATAGCAATTACCATCAAGAAATGCCAATGTTTGAATGTTTTAAGCTGCTATAACTTATATCAACTAATTTGAACACATATAGTAGATGTTTATTATAAATTATTCTGTTATATTTCATAAGCTGGGCCCAGTTTTTAATTTTATCTTAATAGTTTTGTGCTAGCTAATGAAAGATGTAATTAACATACCATGCAATTTATCCATGTAAGTGTACAATTCACCATTTTTTAGTATTCTCAAAGTTCTTCAACCATTACGGTGAATTATTCTAATTATTCAAAAAAAGAAGCCTTTAGTCATTAGTCAAAGAAGGAAGAGAGGGATGGAAAAGACAGTTACTTCTGAAGTAATCTGCAAGCTCATACTGTGATTATTTTGTCCGATGCAAAATGATGATAAGTTCTGAGTGTCAAATTCATTCATGCTACCTTGATAATAGGAGGAAAGAAAAAAGCAAAAGAAAATGACTTCTCTCTGGCTGTAGATCCAATCTTTCTTATGTCAAGATTTTTTCAATTAGTAGAATTTGAGT
>PVKC010032912.1:0-14121 GCA_004027635.1 Crocidura indochinensis
GGGGGGGGGATTATATGGGATGTCGGGATTCGAAACGATGACTTTCTGCATGAAAGGCAAACACCTTACCTCCATGCTTTCTCTCCGCCCCCTTTCCAGATCATTTAAAGAAACTTTTCATCTAAGTGAAATTAAATTCTTGATAGAAAAATAGAACAAAATACTTCAAGAAAAAGTGTAACAATTATTATTCTCAGGAAAATGAATTCTGGAATCTTAAATAACTATTCAATTTATTTCATATCAATCTACTTTTAATTAAAATCATAAAAAAATAGAAAAAAGACATATTCAATAGGGAAAGAATATAAGCTTCTTTAAAAAACTCAAAGGCTAAACTTGTTTAGAGTACATATTCTGCATACAGGAGGTCTGGGCTTCATCCCTCTTTCACCAAACCAGAAATAGTCCTGAGCATGGCAAAATATATTTAAAAGCAAAAAAGGTAAAATTAAAGGCAGATACAAGTAATGTACTCTATTCTGTGAGCCCCTGGCCACTCCTGGTCTATTATACTTTGCTTCCTAAGAATGCTGTAATTGTAATGAATGTACTTAACAATTTATTTGTAACAGGTTATTCACATTTGTCAATTCTCATTTGAATCCACATTTGATAACTCATATCAAAGTCCTTGTTTTCATTTTCTCAGTGGAAAAATTCATCTGATCTACCATTATCATAAAGCTTGTTTTGCATTCCTCTAGTACCTTAAATTTCAAGTAGCATTTTAAGTTAAGCAAATTCAGGTAGTATTTTAATGACTTGCTATATTCATATATTTATGATTTATCTCCTAAAATATTTACTTCTGAAATTAGGAATTGAAGTAATGCTCCTGGATCTTTCTCATCCAGAGAGTACTGGAAATAGTTTATATCATATAACACATTTTGAGCTTGAGGAAAGTCCTGACTTTTATCCCTAGCACTACATCTCTCTGATTCTTAGGCACTTCCTGATATAGCCTGAACACAGGTAGGGGTAGGTCTTATTTTGTTTTGTTTTGGTTGGAACTATACTTATTCTATAAGTATATATAAGTAATATGGAACTATATTCTAACCTTGACTTAGAATTAATTAATTAATATTTTTATTTAAGCACTAAGATTACAAACATGTTTGTAGTTGGGTTTCAGTTATTAAAAAAAGAATACCCCCTTCACCAGTGCAACATTCCCACCACCAATGCCCCCATCTCTCCTTCCCCTTCCCCTGCCTGTATTCAAGACAGGCAGCTCTTATTTTTCTAAGAAAAAGTGGGAATGGGGAATGGTTCAACAGAATGTTGCTCATATCTGACATGTGTAAGGCCCTGTGTTTGATGGTACTGCAAGTTCCTCCAGCACCCCACCATCCCATCACTTCTTGTCCTGGGCACCACAGTGCTGGACTCAGTGTTGCCAAGAGTGACTCCTGGGTCTCCTGATCACTGAGCTGACCCAACAAATAAAAGATGTCTCCTCTAGTGGCTAATATTAAGAATTATATTGAGTGCAAAGCAAGTAACAGACATCATTCTAGTCTTAGAAATGAACAAATGTTCATTTCAAATACTGTAATTGTTATTGTTCTTGTGTTATTATGTAATAGTAAATATTTTTTAAACATTTGATCAGAACCATCATCTATCAGTAGAAAGGAAGGAAGGAAGGAAGGAAGGAAGGAAGGAAAAGGAAAAAAGCAGAAGGGGAAGGGAAGAAAAAAGGAAGGAAAGAAGAAAGGAAAAAGAAGAAGGAAGGAAAGAAAGAATGAAGGAAGTGGAAGGAAAGGGAAGGGAAGGAAGAAAAAAATTAAGAAAAAGAATGAAAAGAAGGAAGGAAAGAAAGAAGACAAATGTACAAATGTACAAATTTGTGCAAATGTACAAATCAATGAATGAAGGACTATCTTGCAACAGAAGAGTTGAAGCCAAGAAGTATAAAATAAATCAATGTAGCTTACTTATAATTAATTTGACATTAACTTTAACAGGAGAAAAATTGGCTTACTCTCAATATTGCTGCTGTTGAATTGTCATTCAAAAATTATATATAATTAGTTGAAACATGTTAATTGAATTATGGCAATTAAGTCAGACTTGATACATGAAGGTTCTTTCTGATTGACAAGATAGTGATTTCTATGATCTGTTCTCATCAAAATTTTAGAACTGTGTCTCATCCTGCCCCTAACTACTTCAGTTTCCATTGGGTAGCCAAATATTAATTTCTTTAGTGTTACCTACTGTGTGGGTTTTCTGAGCCCCTTGATTTTTTTCCCTCTTACCCATAGGTCACCAGGTTGTCAACATTGATGAGTAAAGTGGAACTACCAGGAGGCTACACAATTTTAATTCATTGTTTTTACTACAAATTACTTGCTCCAGTTAAAGTAAAGGTGGGAGGGGTAGGAAAGAAAAATATTTGGATAGTTAGTTGGAAGAAAGTCCTTTCTGTCCTTTTTGTAATAATTTCATTTTTGATTAAAACATAGTGAAAATTCAAAAGCTGGAGTTCACATGAGTTTGGGGGCTGTTTGCAGACTATAATTATCCATGTTGACTCCTTTTTTTAGAGCATAAGCTATCCATATCCCTAACTTGATATTTGTAAATGAAGTAACCTTGGGAAATTTCCTTTCTCTCTCCAGGGCTAAATTTACTCTATAAAATGAGCTCACCATGGTTCATTTTTACTCCAAAATTCTGCACTGTTTGGTCTATTCAGAGAGTCAGAGACACCTTATCTAGGACTTTGCATGTGGATTGTTGGCGTCATGTGTGCTGGCATGCTAACGCCACATAAGGAGACCATATTGGAATTCAGCAAGCTGACTGACTGGGTAGGTGATGTCACTAAGAGTGTCCAGGAGGGAACTGAGTTGTGTTTTCCTCTGGATTAAGAAAAGCTAAAAATAAAAAAAAATCCTGACCAAAAAAAAAAAGAAAGAAAGAAAAGCCAAAAAGCAGACAACATGATGCCGCTCAACATGAGGGCACATGATGCCAACATGTCTGTGAACAGTAGTCCTGGAGATGGTGATAGCAGAGCCAGTTACACAGTGTGCAGGGCCTGATAGAAAAAGAAAAGAAAAATGAAGGATTTAAAAATGCCAACAGCAACCTTTGAAACCAAATGTAGGGCCTTCTCCATGTTGGTCCTGTCTGTAGCCCAGGCAAAAGGGATTAATCCTGTTTTCCAGGGATTGAAATCACAGTAACTTCCCCTCTCTGGGTCCCCAATCTGCAGGGCTTACTTCAAGTAAAGTCTGCTTTTCATTCAGTGCTAGATTTCTTGCTTGCTTGCTTGCATTTTTTTAACAGTGCTGCTAGCTGTATAAATATTTTACAGTTCCCCTATGAAAAGTTTCCAAGGGGCCCATGTTAAGGAAAAAAAATCTTTGAAAGGATTTTTTCCATAGCAATTAAAACCTTTCATAGCACTGAGAGCTCCCCAGTCTCCCTTTAGTGCAGCAAACCTCTATTTTTTTGCCCAGTTTGGATGGCTCTAGGTCTGAAAATAAGCCAACCCCTTTGTTTGGTGACTTTGTGGGTTGCCGATAGACATTTGGAATTTAAATTCATTAGATACATAGCAGAGTTGTAGATGGAACCAGAGGAGGGTTTAGGAATGCTGTGATCAGAAACTCTAACCCCTATTTCCTGTATCTCATTTACAGGGGTAAAATGACGATAAATCAACCTAAAGCTCATTTTGGCTCCCCAGATGAAGTCAAATGTAAACTCTGACTTATGCATATACCATTTTTAGTTAACGCACCAATAAAAATAATTGTGCAAGCCTAAATTTGGAAGTGTTCCCAGCGTTTATGACAAAACTTAATAAAGCCAGGCGCATTGAATGTAATATGGGAATTTTATTGAAATGAAATTAGTCCATCATGTAAGCTTCACATTTTCCTCAGATTTCTTGGACTTCATATGAGAGCTCTCCTGGGGACACTAATAGAGTCCTGCAAAAATTCAAGTACAGAGAGACAGAGTTCAGACTCCAGCTTTTCCGTGGTTGGGTGGCACACCAGCAGTTTTGATGTAGCAAACCACACACACTTTTGCATGCATGCCTCTTCTTCCATAACCTCAGGATCTAAGCAGGAGATATATTGTTATGATTTGATTCTGAACATGGGGTTCCTGGAGAGATGGGGGTGGGGGCTCATTTGTAATTCTAGTAACCCTGGTATGTGCCAGAGACCTATTATGTAATTTCCCTGGGGAATCAACACAGCAGCAGATACTGCAAATGTTCATATATTTGTTTGCTTGAACATATTTAGGGTTGGAAGACTGGAAAGTATGGGAGGCTTTTTTGAGTGCTCAAAGGACAATTGCAATTTAGGGTTGGGGACAGTGGTTACAGAAAGGAAGAGATTTCAAGAGAACCCTGAATTTTGCTACAGATCATATTTTATTGACAGTGGTTTTCGGACTTAAGTATATCTGTAAGCATTTCCTAGAGAATTTGTAAAAAAAATAAAAAGGAAACTAAAAGACTTCAGTCTCACCTCAAGGGATTTTAATTTATTATAGACATAGAACTGTCTAGGAATCTGCATTTTAAACAGTGTCCTATATAAGTTGAGCATAGGTGATTTCATAGAACCTCAGTTTGGAAAATACTATTGGTGAGATCATCAATAACAAAGCTCAAGATATTTCATTATTATGGGCTTAATATGCATCTCTACCACAAATTTGCTGATATCAATTCTTCAACGAGATGATATTAGCTGGTGGGACTACTGGGGACATTTAGGCCATAAAGTCAGAAGACCTAAGAGCTCTGTATACATTCTTCCCAAAAAGGCAAAAAGATGTTTGGCAATCATGTAATAATTGGACCCTGAATCAGCTCTGCCTATTCTTGGACTTCCTAGACTCCAGAACTGTGAAAAAAATACATTTTTATTAATGTAGTACTAAATATTTCGTTTTGAGGGTATATATTGTGGTGGGGAAAGATCTAGATCAATACCTTCATCACATTATTTATTTATTTATTTATTTAGGTTTTGGGGCAATACCCATGCTCAGGGATTACTACTGGTTCTGTGCTCAGAAAACTCTCCTGGTTTGGGGGACCATTAGAGACACTGGGGGATGGAACCGCAGTTTATCCTAGGTTAGCGCATGTAAGGCAAATGCTCTACTGCTTATTCCACTGCCTTGTCCCACTTTCATTACATTTAGCCAGCCAGCTAGATAGCTATTTAGTATATTTTAAGCAGTTCCAGAAATGGATATTTCATAGCCTCTCTTTCTACACTGTTTTAGTGCTTGATCACATAGCTGTTAAGATTTTTTTCTTAAATCTTTACCAATTATGTTTTGCTGAAATTTGGCCCCATTGCTTCTAATTTCCTGCTCAGAAGAAGAGTATAATTGGATAGTATCTTTATAATAATCTTTTACATATTTTTAAAAAGTAATATTTACTCTCTTAATGCACAAGGAAGACAGATTTGTTCATAGTCAGGGACCAATTTCCAAATTAAAGCTCCAATAGCTTTCATAACGACTGAATTATTCCTGGACTTCAAATCCCTCAATGCCTGCTTTGATCACCTTCCTCAAAACCATCTTAACAAGAACCTGGAGACTACCAGAGCTTTTTTTAGGACTTTGATATCACCATTTCCAACATTCACATGAAGAGAACAACTATTTCTTCTTTGACCTTCTCTTAAACACAGCTCTTCCCACTTTTTTCTGGCCTTCCCTAAGTTGCATCCCTTTACCCTTTAATTTACATACTATAAAATCTTGCCTAACCTCTGTGGTTAGAAGAGAAAGTGAATTGAGATATTTTTATGGAAATTGGGCAGGGAATTTTGTCTCTGTAGCTGTGGTGGGCAGTCTCTGAGCTGGCCCTTTACACATTGCCTTCTTTTGAGATGGCCGTAAACTATGACATGCTTCCACTTGATCAGTAGAAAGTAGCAAAGATGATGAAAAATATTCATATGGTAACATTATATAGGATTCTGTCAAGCTATCATAGGTGATTGATGAAGTAAGTGTCCATGCTGTAAAAATCTACTAGAAAAAAATCATGGTACTCTCTATTAGCAGAGGCAGGTCTCTGGCCAACAGCCAATAAAAGTTAAGGGAACTCAGTCCCACACAGTGAAGAAACTAATTCTCTCAACCAACTAAATGAGATTAGTAATAAATCCCTCTCAGAGCCAGAGCCAGAGTATAGCATGTAGGGCATTTGCCTTGCACACTGCAAACCCGGGTTCAATATCCGGCGTCCCATAAGGTTTCCCAAGCCTGACAGGAGCGATTTCTGAGTTTAGAGCCAGGTGTAACCCCTGACCAAGATGGGTGTGGCCCAAAACCCAAATATAAATCAATCAATAAAACCCAGTGTTTAAATAAAGTAATTACAAAATAGATCCCTCTCTGAAGAGGGAATGATATAGCTCTTGTTAGAGAAACTTTTAGAGAAGCATGTAAACTGTATGGTAGGCACAGAAAAAGCATCTCATATTTATATACCTGTAAATATTTGCACTTGCTAAGTAAGAACCCTGATTGAAATATTCTATAATATTTATATTAGGGACTGGAGCAGTGACACTAGAGGTAAGGCATCTGCCGTGCAAGTGCAAGCGTAGGACGGACTGCTGTTCTGTTCAGTTCCCTGGCATTTAATATGGTCCCCTAAGCCAGGAGCAATTTCTGAGCACATAGCCAGTAGTAACCACTGAGTGTCAACGGGTATGGCCCCAAAACAAAACAAAACAAAACAATTTTCCATTTTTGCATAGGCATATTAATATGGGGAAATTAAAATGATCCTATAATTAGTCTTTTGCAAATCCACTAACTTTTAGTAAGCCATTTGCAATCACTGTCTATTTTCATGATCCGAATATCTGAAAATCAGAGAAACTGAACAACTTTGACTAAAGAGTCAGAAATCAATCACAACTTGGGGCCGGAAAGATAGCATGGAGGTAAGGCTTTTGCCTTTCATGCAGAAGGTCATTGGTTCGAATCCCGGCGCCCCATATGGTCCCCCGTGCATGCCAGGAGCAATTTCTGAGCATGGAACCAGGAATAACCCCTGAGCACTGCCGGGTGTGACCCAAAAACCACACACACACACACACAAAAAAAAGAAATCACAGAAAAGCTACTAGACATCAAATTGGCCTGTCCCAGGCTTGGAATCTTGTTCATAATACCAAAATGAATGCTGTGTATTCCCTATATTCCCTATCAAAAATTCGTTTTCTTCTTTTTTATAATATCTTTATTTAAACATCTCGATTACAAATATGATTGTGATTAGGTTTCAGTCATGTAAAGAACCCAGTCATGTATGTACCCTTCACCAGTGCAACATTCCCATCACCAATGTCCCAAATCTCCTTCCATCCCACCCACCCCTACCTGTACTCTAGAAAGGCTTTCAGTTCCCTCATTCATTCACATGGTTATGGCAATTCTCAGTGTAGTTATTTCTATAACTACACTCACCACTCTTTGTGGTGAGCTTCATGAAGTGAGCTGGAAGTTCCAGCCCTCCTCTAGTTGTCTCAGGATAGTTGCAAATATGACATTTATTTTTCATAAAACCCATAGATGAGTGAGACTATTCTGCATCTATTTCTCTCCCTCTGACTTATTTCATTCAGCATGATAGATTCCATGTACGTCCATGTATAGGAAAATTTCATGACTTCTCTCCTGATGGCTGCCTAATATTCCATTGTGTATGTGTAACACAGTTTCTTTAGCCATTCATCTGTTGAAGGGCATCTTGGTTGTTTCCAGAGCCTGACTATTGTGAATAGTGCTGCAATAAATATAGGTGTGAGGAAGGGGTTTTTGTATTGTATTCTTTTGTTCCTAGGGTATATCCCTAGGAGTGGAATAGCTGGGTCGAATGGGAGCTCAATTTCCAGTTTTTGGAGGAATCTCCATATCGCTTTCCATAGAGGTTGGACTAGATGGCATTCCCACCAGTAGTGGATAAGAGTTCCTTTCTCTTCACATCCCCGCCAGCACTGAAGAAATAGTGCCCAGGATACAAGAGCCACCTACTGAGAGGGAGAAACTATTCACCCAATACCCATCAGATAAGGGGCTAATCTCCAAAATATACAGGGCACTGAAAGAACTTTACAAGAAAAAAACATCTAATCCCATCAAAAAATGGGGAGAAGAAATGGACAGACACTTTAACAAAGAAGAAATACAGATGGCCAAGAAAAAAATGCTCCTCATCACTAATCATTAGGGAGATGCAAATCAAAACAACGATGAGATACCATCTCACATCACAGAGATTGGCACACATCACAAAGAACAAGAGCTATCAAAAAATTCTTAAAGTGAAATGATAATTTAATGACTGTACCCCCACCCAATTCCTTTTTAGAGGGTGTGGTGGGAACACACACCTAGCAGTGTGCTTACTCCTGACCCTGTACTCTGCAATCACTCCTGGCATGCTTAGCGAATCACATGGGTCTTGGGGATTTATCCCAGCTCTGTTGCATGCTCTGTTGTACCTTACCCATTGTACTATTTCTTGGGCTCCTTTCCTCTTCTCATTCTTGAGCATGTAGAAAAATAAAGGTAGGTAGCTATTGTGAATGAACACAATGAACACAGGTATGCTAAAGGCGTTCTGAATTTTGGACCCCTAAGACATAGTAAAAAAGTGGTATAGTTTTATCATATGGAAGCTCAATTTCTAGCTTTTTAAGAATATCTATATTTGTTTTCCCAAAAAGAAACAAATAGTTAATAATTATTAATTAAGTAATTAATAAAAGTACCTTTCATCTTGCATCTGTGCCAACACTGGTTGTTCTTGTTCTCTTTGGTGTGCCAGTCTCTGTGGTGTGAGATAAACTCATTGTTTAATTTACATCTTCCCGGTGATTGATTAATGATGTGAAGCATATTTTCATGTGTCTTTTGGTCATCTGTATTTATTTTTTGATGAAGTTTCTGTTTATCTGTTCTTCCTATTTTTGGATAGCATTAAATAATAATTTTTCTTGTTAAGCTCTGTCAGTGCCTTATATAACATATAATAATACCTTAATAGGTGAGTAAATTGGGTTGTTAACTTCTCTCAATCCTGAGCATTATTTATATTTTAGGTGGCCCAGAACAGATAAGTGGACAAAGAAATTATGTTACATCTATACAATGGAATATTACACTACTATTAGGAAAAATGACGTCCTGAAGTTTGCTTATATTTGGATGGATATGCAGGATATTACGCTGAGTAAAATAAGTCAGAGGATAGAGATAAAATGATCACACTTATTTGTGGGATATACAAAAAAGATAGTATGGTATTAATACCCACTGATAATAGAGATTGAGGCCAGGAGGACCAGTCAATGGTTTGAAGCTTTCACAGATAGCAGGGAATTGTAGTTAGGGCAGAGTAGGGACCACTATGACTATGGGAGTTTTAAATGATTGCTCATAACAGAAACTGAGTACTGCAGTGTCTCAAATGAAAATAGATGGGAAGAGAGAGTCAGAGGGAGAGGTGTGAGAGAGAAATGTCTGCCACAGATGCAGGCAGGTCCAGGCAGGGAGGAGAACAGGAGGGAAACTGGGGACATTGGTGGCGAGAATTGATGAAGGGTGTTGTCCATTGTATGACTGAGACTCAATCATTAACAAGTTTGTAAGTATGTATCTCATGATGATTTAATTAAAGACTACTTATAAAAAAGAAATAGAAAGGATACATTATTAAAATTTGCCTCACACTGAGCTCCAAACTGATATGTGTTTCTACCTACCTCCAAATTTCTTTCTAATCTCTTTTATTATAAACAGGATGGATGTCCCCATTTAGTCATCCAGGAGTTCTTTGCTACCATCACAATCATTCCTCCCACACGTATATTCTTCTAGTTAAAAATAACAACTGCCAGTTGAGAGGTAAGACCGGAGCTTCTGATAGGCGTGGTTTGTAAGGAGGCTCTCCACCAGGGCCGGGCCCTCAAGTGGAAGGGCCTGTTCAGGAACATTTGTAACCAGATAGCATACCACTCAGAGCAGTCACTGAACAGTTAGCCTCCTCTTAACATTTTTGAAAGTTTCTAAATAAAACCCAATTTAATGTCTCCTGTCTCCACTTCTACTTTTACTTTGTCTCTTGGTCGAGTGATATATATTCCAAGTTCTGATCAGACCTCTTCCAGGACTTTAAAAAGTGTCTACAATACAGTCTGGGGGTGGGGGAGGAGGAAGATGGGAAGCATTGGTGGTGGGAATGTTGCACTGGTGAAGGGGTGCATTTTCTTTTGTAACTAAAGCCCAACTACAAGTGTGTTTGTAATCATGGTGCTTAAATAAAGATATAAATAAATGCATAAATAAATAGTATGGCTCAGTTTCTGGTGTCTGAAGAACAGTAAAAAGTGCTCAATTCCTACTTAGAAAGAATTGGGAGCAAACCATGCACTAATCCTTTGTTTTCAATACTACTCCTTCCCAAGATCCCAGATTTCCACTCTAAGTGTCCTCTTAACAGTGAATAAAAATTAAAAATATTTTTCTATTTCAAAAATTAAAGAGTGGGGCAGGAGCAGTGACAAAAGCGGTGAGGTGTCTGCCTTGCCTGCGTTAGCCTAAAATGAACTTTAGTTCAATACCCCAGCATCCCATATGGTCCTCAAGCCAGGGGCATTTGAGTGCATAGCCAGGAGTAACCCCTGAGTGTCACCAGGTGTGGCCCAAATACCTAAAAATAATTTAAAATAGTAAAAAAAATTAACAATTAAGTATTTGGTTCAATGTTGGCGACAATAACACAGATGAAGGGGCAAGATGGATATCAAAATATTCATTCCTCACACCTAGAGACACCAACCCAATTTGAGCTACTCTAACTTATTCTTCAGTTGGCAATAATATAGTGTCATCTGGAAAAAATGTCCATTATATCTTCTCATATTATTCATTTGTTTGGTGACATTTACTGAGTCCCTTTTGTGTGCCAAGTATTACCTGGTGTCTTTGACCCCTTTTCTCAAAGCAGATCTTGTCAATGAAGGAGTCAGACATATGAATAAGTTACTGCATCTAGAATATTAAATTATGTGAGACATATAGAAAGATGATCTAAGCTAAGTTATTGCTTTTTATTGCTGTAAAACAAACTACTAAATTTGACAATTTAAAACAGTAAATATTATTATGTCTTATAGAGACTAAAGAGTCAAGAAGTAGAGACTAGTTGAACTGGGTATATAAGTCAGTCCCAAGATGACTGTCAAGATGTCCACCAGGATACAATCATCTGAAGTCTTAAATAGAACTGATAGATCTCAATAAAGTTCACTAACAGAGCCTAATTCCCCACCTCATAGGATTTTCTTTTGTTTTAGTATGGCAGCTAACTTTCTAAAAAAAAAATTCTAAGAGTGTTTTTTTAACCTGACTTCATAGGTGACATTTTAAATAACATTGGTATTTGTTGGGGGGTGGGGTGGGGGGTGGTCATACATGATGGTGCTCAGGGTTTTCTCCTGGCTCTGCGCTCAGAAATTGCTCCTAGCAGGCTCGGAGGACCATATGGGATGCCAGGAAGTAGACTGAGATTCGTCCAGGGTTGACTGCAAGCAAGGCAAACACCCTACTACTGTGCTATCACTCTGGCCCCTAAAATAACATTTTATAACAACATTTTTATAACCTGAATCCCAGAAGTGACTTAACTTTCTTCTGTATTCTATTGGTCATCATGCAGTGTGGGAAAAAATACACAAGGCTACATAATAAATATATACGAATTCTATGTTAAATACTATATCTTATATATAGGCTGTATACCAACTATATACATTATATTGTATTTTGTGCATATTTATTTATATATAATTTTTTATATTTTGATATTTTATATATTATACTATCTACTAATATAATATACTTAGGTATTTATATTCTAAATACTAAATATATACTAAATTTACTAAATATATATATATTAAAAGGTATGGAGTATTGGGAGCAAATATGGATAGTGACAGTCATCCAGCATAAGAACATCATGGAGGTCCCTAACAGAAACCAAGACTGCATTCAGAAATAGAATTTGAGTCCAAGTGTCCTTCAGTAATTCATTGATAATACCTCCTCAAATCATTATTAGGGACATTTCTATCTTGTTACAATCTTTCTCCTTTGAGTACTGAAAATAGAGAAGTGCCCTTAAATTGGACTTACCTAATATAAGGTTACATTATTTTCTGAGCCAAGATAAAAGGTTGATTTAGAATATAGTTAACATTGTAGACAACTCAGTGTTCCATTCCTCATCATCAAAACTTTTATCTGAACTCTGCTAAGGCTTCTGTAATAGTAATTGAATGGGTCATAAACATGTGTATTGCATTATTACTAATACAATAATAAAACTAAGAAGATGTGACTCTAAAGAATCAGTATGTAGGGGCTGGAGAAATAGCACAGCGATAGGGGCGTTTACCTTGCACGCAGCCAATCCAGGACAGACGTGGTTTTAATCCCAGCATCCCATATGGTCCCCCTTTGTGTGCCAGGAGCGATTTTTGAGCGCAGAGCCAGCAGTAACTGCATCTAGAATATTAAATTATGTGAGACATATAGAAAGATGATCTAAGCTAAGTTATTGCTTTTTATTGCTGTAAAACAAACTAGTTTTGTTTAATCCCTTCTCCACCCCCCCCCCAAAAAAAAGAATCAGTATTTAGAGTTATAAAACAAAATTGGCAAAAATCTAAGGGCCAGGACCTAGAATCATCCTGATGTGGGGTTGATTCCCAACACTGTATGGTCCCCTAAACAGCACACCTGTGGCCCTGAAGACTCCCAGCACCATTAGGGTGACCCAAATGACGCTGGTAGCAGTGCAACCTTGAGCCCTTACATTGAACAGGCAGTCTGGTTGGCTGAGAATCACTCACTGGTGGGTCCCTTCCTGACCACTGCTTGAGGAGAAATAAAAGTTCATAAAATTGCTAAAATCTAATAATGTATGCTAACTAAGATTTTTGTTTTGTTTTGAGGCCACACTTGGCAATGTGTAAGGATTACTGCTGACTCTACACATAGGAACTATTGTCAGTAGTGTTCAGAGGAGCATATGGGATGCTGGGATCTAACCTAGTATTCATTATGAACAGCACATTAATAATTGTGCTTATTGATGAAAACATTGTCAAAAAAAGCAAATATCTTGTAGGAACCCAAGCAAAAGTAAAGTGTGTAGAGCGTTTGCCCTGCACTCAGTTAACTCAGGTTTTATCCCTGGTACCCAATATGGTCCCCAAAGCTAGTCAGGAGTAAGTTCCCTGGAGATCCCTAGAGCTCGGAGAAAGCCCTGAGCACTACCACCTGTGTCCCAAATGTGGATAAAAAAGAATCATAGTTTATTTCTTTTTCCTTACCACAAATAAACATTTTTGAACATAAATTCTAGTTCTGGTAAAAATGATATTCTTCCCAGGAATAATGCTGACATTCCCAAAATACCAAACAAAAGGAACTCTAGTAAAAGTGCAATCTTCAACAAGGGCTATTTTTAAAGTTTTTGTCACCTATGAGAAGAAAACTTATTAAACTTATCATTTTCATCTATTATTCTCTGTGTGGATCTGTAATTTGAGTATAAATTAGTGTGAGTGAGCCAAGCACTCAAGGACTCCCAGGCACAGAGAAAGATGACTGAGGAAAGCTGCTCTGTGTTCACATAGTGACACTTTTTGAAATAGTAAGAGCAGAACTTACCTGAAGATTCAGAAAAACCCGATTACTGCTCACAGGCTTCAACCTCTGGGCTTTCTCAGTCTTTTGACTTTCTGCCATTACAATATCCAGTGCAAGACTGATTTGTAAGCACTTTTTCTTTCTCCTTTTGTTTTTAATATAAATATAATATAAATTATATGTGCTCCCTTATATATATATATATATATATATGAGGAATTAGGATTTTAAAAAATGAAATAACATGGTAATTAAGGGGACAAGATGATTCTATATGTACACTATCTTGCATTTGGGGAAGAGCAGGTAAAGAGGTAGTGCAATACAGGTCTTGTACTTATGATGGAAGGATAGGTTTCCCCATTGTCTTTTGAG